>JBBPDE010212106.1:0-14476 GCA_037974605.1 Nannopetersius ansorgii
ACACACACACACACACACACACACACACACACACACACACACACACACACACACACACATACACACACACACACACAAGTACGTAGAGCAGCTTTTCTTTACCATAATTCTTTACTTAAATTCATTTATAGGAACATCTGTGATGCAATATAGCCATTTACACACATAAATACCATTGAAATAGTCTTTTAAGAGGTGACACCAGCAGTCCTAAGATTCAAACTAACAACCTTCTGATCACAAGGGCAACTCCCTAACCACCCTTGCTCATACATATATTTAGGCAATAATAGTTGATGATGTTGGCAATGGGGTGCTGCTGTCCAGTTCCAAATCCATGGTATAGCACAACATCAAGTGATACTTATTACATTTTGAAGCAAACATGGATTTTTGTTGTTTTGTTAACTTAAAAATATAAGGCAGCCTACAAACTACATATTGTTAATGTACTGTCTTTATACAGGTTTTAACTAAACTATACCTTACTTGAGAGAACTACTAACATATTTGTGTCACACATTTAAATGCCATATTGGTAGTGCCTAGGAGATTAAACTGCAACTGTACATCATGGATTAGTTTCTCTTATTTAGTATTTGTCTACTTTAACTGTGTCCCGATGAAAGACATGACTAAAGTTTTCATCTAGATTGGAAGTGGATGGAAGTGGATATGAATAAATTAGGGAGATAATTGCCCCACCCCTCACACCCCATGATTGTGATTCAAATTGGTTGACAGGCATGATTCAGTTTAAAATGATGTGTTAGAGTCACTAATGAGTTTATAGTGTATTTATCGAATGGCTTGGGTGAAACTTTGTGGAAGTGTGTTTTATAACATGCCTCCCATGGTATGCGGTGGAAAGACTCAAATAGACCCACACTCTAATTTTAGGTACTCACATTTTAAGAAACATATTTTGATAAAATGTGTCTAGATTAAACAAAGTTAAAAACCCAGAATTTATTTCCAATGACTCCTTCATTAGATACTTTAAGCTTCACTCCTCCTGCCTTCCTTAACACAACAAGGTACTTTATTTTCTCAGACATTCTTCAAGAGAAGATCTCACTTATGTCATCTTTGTGGGTGGAAATGTCCACTCTGCTTTTCCTTAAAATCAGCAGGAACAACAAACAAACGTAGTTCACCCCAGAATTACTGACACCCATATTTAAAATGAAATTTCCACTTTCCATTTATCAAATGTTTTTAATAAGAATGAAGAAATAGTGATGAAAACGGCCTGATGAAAATGGCCTTCATAAAATGGCCTTTATGTTTACATTTTAAGTTTTGAACTTCCATTTCATCAGGTGAGCAGAAAAATGACGTTGTGGCTAATAGCACCCCCTTGTGGAGGAGGTAGACTATGAAACTTAGTAGGCTTTTACAGGTTTTTCTTCAGCCTCACTGAACCATCAAGTCAGCTTATCACACACCAGTAAACAGCTGAATATTAATACTCATAATAAAACACATGCATTCCTCAACTCTTGCTGCTGGGGAACTTAGGTTACACGGATCATTAATAAGATTTATTCATGACCTGAATCTTTCTTGCTTTAGAAACTTGTGCAGTAAATGTGAGCAAAAATAAAATGATGAAAAAGTCAAAAATGGGGAACAAATAAAACCAAACTTTGTCTGTGTACGTGTGTATGTGTATGTGTTCAGTCTGTGTGTATTATTTGGACAGCTGTTTTTTGCTGTTGTTTTTTTTTTACTTATCACTAAACTTGTGTGTCAGTGTGTGAGACTGAGAGAGAGACAGAGAGGGGAGGAGGAGAGAGAGAATCGAGGTGCGGGAATGTACTGGGTATTTAGTAATTATCACACTGCTTTGCTCTCTCTGAAAAGCCGTGAACACACTCCTCAAACATAGATCAGTTTCTGTCACAACCACTGAGAATATGCCCTGTCTAACAGCACAACACTGTCTTTCTCTCTCTCTCTCTCTCTCTCTCTCTTTCTCTCTTTCTCGGTTTCTTTGTATGTATGTATATATGTATATATATAGATATGTATATATATATATATATATATATATATATATATATATTAATGTATTATGTGTATTTGTGTTTTGTGATCATTTTATTACTTTTGTAGCTCTAAAAGATCGACTGTAAAAAAGACGGATGCACAGCATCTTTAGGATCCAGTCACAAATGACTGTCTGGGGAAGGTGAAGGCCAAAGTCAAAATCTTTTTAATTTCTGCTAAAGGTTTATTTTGATGTTTATGTTTTGGATTGTTGTCTTGTTTTAATGTACAGTCATTATCTTCTACAGTTTAGTTACTGACTAAGATGCATTAACTTCCAGATTTGTATATTTTTATCTAAAGTTGTGTGTGTGTGTGTGTGTGTGTGTGTGTGTGTGTGTGTGTGTGTGTATGTGTGTGTGTGTGTGTGATTGTTCACTGAAACCCCCGCACTAACACCGAAACTGCAGATATCCTCTGCATTTTTCTTGCTTTTGTGACGTCCAGGCCTCGTACGCCATGCTGTGTGTGTGAGGTGTGTGGTTGTACGTGAGAGAGAGAGGGAGAGAGAGAAAAACAAAGGGGGCGGGTCGGTGTAAGTGGTATTTTTTAATTAAAACAGCTGTGGAAAAAACCTGCTATTACAGCAATTTTAACATTTACTCCCAAGTGCAGTGTGTACAGAGTATCTGTGTGGGTAAGAATGAGGTTGGGTCCACTGAAGAATGAGGGTGTGTGTAGGTCTAGTGTATGTGTGTACTAGCATTTTTGACTATATATATACATATATATATGAAATCATTTGATTCACTGTTTTTATCTTCTCTCTATTTTTTCTTCACACCATTGTCTCCATCTCCACCATTGCCTCCATTGTGCTCTCAAAAGAGTGTGTGCTATCAATTCCACTGTATGGAATTTTGTAGAAAATCTGTTGAAGTTTTCACTGTTTGCAAATTTTCTCCAATCTTCCTCAAACTTCAGATGAAGCTTCACCTGTTTTTTTCTCTTGGCGTTTTGAATTGTTGGAGTGTTCGTCTATCACAGCCCACACACGAAAAACAGGAAGTGTACTCATCAGACAGGGTCAGACTTTGTCTGAGCATTTAAGTAACAGACTGTACTGTAATTCATGCATGGACGTTTTCTTTAGTGTGCACTGTTTTGTATAAGCAGGGTAAATACAGTATTTTTACAGTTCAATAATTTACTTTTCATCTGGCGGCGAGTTGTATTGAAGTGACACGCCGGTTACAGCTGGAGAGCGACTAAGCTCAACCGCCTCTTTTAATTTAATTTACAGTAATAAAAATACAGTGCTTTCAGAAGGACAAAACAAAAAACAAGAGAAAAAACAAGCAGCAGTTAACCATCCCAAGGCAGCTTTGTTTGTGTTCTCTGGGCAGTACAAAACATTAATACAGTTATATTTTATACGTAACTGTAGCTGAATTTACGTTAATATTCTTAGCAATGTAGCATACATGAAGGATTATATATGTTTCCACGAAATAAAATATTGTGGAGGATATCTGCTGTTTCCACGAATTATCTTAGAACCAAACTAAGAATTTTTGCCAACAATTATTAGTTCGGTTCTAAGAAAAAATGATTGAATTTAAAACACTTTAATTTCATTTAAAATTCAGCTTTATACATTACCCTTAATGAAAATGTTTTCAGGGGTGGACTGGCAGTCTGTGCGTTCTGGAAGTCTGGACTTTTCTGCCTTTTTTAACTATCCGCCCCTGTACATTTGGATGGCATAAGACTTTTAGTCTCCGAAAAAAGGAGAACGGAAGGGCTGCAGCCAGTAAATGTAAATTTAGCCGAATTTATACTTGGATTATTATTTATGTTATTAGTAAATTATTATTAGTAAAAAAACCCAAAAAAATTACAGAGAATATTTGCAGTTACAGCGTTATTGTGGAGATTTTCGCATATAACTATCAGTTTGGTTCTCAGAAAAATTCAGGTGAGACCGATTGTAAAACCGGGGGTTACTGTACAAGCAGTTGTACATCATTTGACCACTAGAGGGTGCAGCATCAAGCAAAAACATTAATTTTCTTTAACTGCTTAATCCTTACTAGAGTCACGAGTGCCCAGAGCCTATCCTGGGGTCTAAGGGTGCAAGGCTGGGACTCACCCTGGGTGGGGCACCAGCCCACTACAGGGCAGACACACTCACCATTTGCTCACACACTCACACCTGCAGCCAATTCGCCTGACGTGCATGGAATCATGGAGGAAACCCACGCCACCACGAGGAGCACACTCTAAAGACTAGGACCCAGATTTAAACCCCCAACCTTGGAGGTGTAAGGCAACAGTGTAACCCACTGCACCACACTGGGGCCCTAAGCAGAAACATATATTTCTTAATAACTTTTGATGTATTTTCTTTAAGGTGGTTGGATCTTGAGAGATCCCAAGACAAAAGCATTAAAGAAAAGGTTTTTTTCTTTTGCTTTTTTCTGTTGGCAAAAAAAGAAAACTTTCTTAATGCTAACTTGCACTCGGAAGGTGCCTAATAGAATGCCATGACCATGGCTCTGGAAACTTCTTTTTCTGTAACAAACCATATAAAAAACAACTGCCCAATCAGAGGCAAATAGCTTTGGTTTTATATTTGATTTGATTACATTAATGCTTAAGTTGAGATATACAAGAAATATTATAACTGTAAACAAGTAAGGTGTTTTATAAACAGATAAGGTGTTTTCAAACCAGATGTTATTGTTCATATAGCATTATTTTTGTTCATATAGCAGTACCTTTAAAATAAAAGTGAACAAAATGTTTTTATTAAATTTTGCATACAACAATGTGATTAATCATGATTAATTACAGAAAATCATGCAATTCAATTTTGAATCATAGTCCAATATTAATACATGTACAGCCCTGGAAAATAAAATATGAGACGACTGCAAAATTGTTCTACTGATAATATTTCTCCTAATTTCCAAATAAAAATATATATTCTTTTAAACTTTTCCTCATGAAATAAGATTTGATTCAGGTAATCACTAATCAGTTTCTCTTGAACCAGAATGAGGTGCTTGTGTAGGAATTTAACTTATGAAATGGTTGTCCAACTCGTAGAGATTCTGATTTAAAAATAAATTGCAGTAGAGCTGTGTATTTATATCTATATCTATGTATCTATAGCAGCAGGTCATCTATCAGTTATTCTACTTCGCAGCATTGAAATTAATGGATAAGATAGAAGGTATAAATTAAAGTGATGGCAGGCTCTCTTCTGGGACTTCAACTTAAGGTTTTGAATTTATTCAACTTCAACCGGGGTTAGCTATGCAGGACTTTTGTCGCCCTCTAATGGCAAAACATAAAACTTACAGCTGAAGCTGTCAGTAGAGTTTGTTTTTATTCTGTGGCTCAACAGCTGGATATTTATCAGTGTCTAATCAGTGATTTATTTATCAGTGACTTATTTCATTCAAGAGTTTGTCTAAATTGGTTGTTCGTCTAGCGACATGAATAGCAAATAGCAAATAAAGGTAAAAATGTAGAACTGAGCTCACCTAATAAAACAAAGAACCTTGCAGTCAAGGTAAACATACATCCAGCACTATGCAATTATGATCAAGATTCTCACAGATGCTTCTTGCTGTTCATTCATTATCAGACATATCAGTAATATTTTTTTGCATTGCAACATTTCTTGTAATTATCCATGTAGGGATTACCCGGTGCTCTTGGGCCCATGGGTGAACGTGGGCCACCTGGTCCTAGAGGTGTAAAGGGGATAGCTGGAGAAAAGGGCTTGCGTGGTTCTGAAGGATTTCATGGGGAGTCTGGACAAAAAGGGAATATAGTAAGTCACACACTTTCATACACTGATTTGCTCATATTATCACAGTCTGAGTAAAACCTCGTATCTCTAAACTAGATTACAGGAGAAGCACTTTCTCTGAAACTTGTAAATGCAGCAAGTTATTTTGAATCTGTCCGTCCTTCCGTGATGAAATTTAGACGTTTGGTTGTACAAGGTTCTGTTCTGATGACATTATGTTTAAAACATGGAATGATAAATCTTTAAACACGTTTCTGTACAGATTCCCATTTTGGCTTGGGCAGGAAAGGTGTTAATCCTATATATCCCCTTCATTAGAAAATCTCCCTTCAGAATATTGTGCTTCCCAGGAATTGACTTGCCTACAATGCCTACAATGTTATTTTCTGGGTAGAAAAATCATATAGCTTTACTTCCTTATTTTATTATTACATCATTGTTATGCTCGGCTGTGTGTTTATTTCAGGGATATCCAGGACGACCTGGCTTTCCTGGACAACAAGGTTTACATGTGAGTGTGTTGTGAACATTTATTTCATCGAGCAGTCACATATTCACATCATGTGTGCAGCACATGACATCTTTATGAATGTCCGATTAAAGCTGCACTATATACTTTTTGCAATGAAAGAACAATGTTGAACAATGTTAAATTTTTTACATGTACTTTCATAATTGTGAAAGACTACATCGCATATTTTTTGTGGATTAAATGCAATTTTGGACTTTGGATGATTGAAAGAAGGCAAACTGACTGCCAATACACTGTAATGCTTTTGCTTTTGTGTCTGCTTCTCTCAGACCTCTTACTGTGACCATGACTATTGCAGGGTCATCCTGGACGTGGTGGTCTTCCTGGTTTTCCAGGGTTAGATGGCTGTAAAGGAATGCTAGGTGACCACGGACCCTCTGGCCTTCGAGGGGAAGATGGCAGACCCGGACCACAGGTAAGAGCAGCATAGAGCACATTTATTCATTTCTTTTAAAGTCCAGGGACAAAGGAGTGTTGGGAGAGTGATGGATCATCCCTGTGTGCCTCTTCTGAAATCTGTAATACATGTCCTTGTTCTTGTTCTGTGCAGGGTTGTCAGGGACAAAAAGGACCCAAAGGAAACCCTGCACACATGTATATTTGCATTCCTGGTTCAGCTGTAAGTAGAATATCTACAAATGTCCTTTAACTGCAAAATTTCAGCTTTAATTTGAGGGTATTAACATACAAATCAGGTGAACAATGTAGGAATTACAGCAGTTTGTATATGTGCCTCCCACTTTTTAAGGGACCAAAAGTAATTAGGCAATTGGTGTCTAAAGTGTGTGTTATTCCCTAATTATCTTATTTACAAGGATCAGATAAAAGGTTTAGAGTTCATTTCAAGTGTGCTATTTGCATTTGGAATCTGTTTCCATCAGCAGGTCTGTCACTATCAGTGAAACAAACCATCATTAGGGTGAAAAATAAAAACAAACCCATCAGAGAGAGAGCAAAAATATTAGATGTGGACAAATCAACTGTTTGGAACATTATTAACCAAAGAATGACTAAAGAATCCTTTCTCTGGTGAAGAAAAAACCCTTCACAACAGTTGGCCAGATCAAGAACACTCTCCAGAAGATAGGTGTATGTGTGTCAAAGTCAACAATCAAGAGACTTCCCCAGAGTGAATACAGAGGGTTCAGCATAAAAACAGGGAGGCCAGATTAGAGTTTGCCAAACAACATCTAAAAAAGCCTTACAGTTCTGGAACAACATCTTATGGATAGATGAGACAAAGATCAACTTGTACCAGAGTGATGGAAAGAGAAGAGTTTGGAGAAGGAAAGGAATTGCTTGTGATCCAAAACATATCAACTCATCAGTGAAGCACGGTGGTGATAGGTTCATGGCGTGGGCATGTATAGCTGCCAGTGTAATCCAGCGTCTGGTGATGTCTATGCATTCCAGACTTCAGGCTGTAATTGACTGCATAGGATTTGCAACCAAGTTTTAAAAAGTGAAGGTTTGATTGAAACTTTTTTTTGAACGTCTGCAGTTAATGCACATCTTGTTCATTTTATTTCAAATACATTGTGATGGTGTATAGAGCCAAAAAGATTAGAATTGTGTCAATGTCCCAATATTTATGGACCTGACTGTATTTGTGCTACACTGACAAAATCAGTGGTTCTTTTATATTCTCAATATTTTGATTCTTGTTTAACAGGGTAGCCCTGGACAGCCTGGTGAGCCTGGACTGCCTGTAAGTACATTCAATGATGATTTTAAGCCATTTGACCAAAGGGTTACCAAGCACTCTGCTGCTTCATATCAGATTCCATTTTACAAGTTACAGCCATTAAGCTCTTCATGACTATGGTAAATAAAAGACAACACAAAACTGTGCCTAACTAGGATCTAAAGTAGGTCTGTTTATGTAGAGATTTGTACATCTCAAAAACTGATCAAAAAGTTTAATATGTGATTCTTATCATCATTTGCAAGTTCTTTGGCCACATCACATCAGCACTTCTAACAGAATTGGGCTCCTCTGCTCCTAGAGCCCACAACTTACAATAATTAGACTGTAGCATCAGTAAAAAAACACAATACCAAGTAAACATGCCAATGTTATGGATTTTGTTTGTCTGTCCCAAAGCTTGTATGGCAAGGTAATTGTAGGTGAAGTACATTTAGTACATTTGGATTAGTTTTATTTGGATCGGAACCGACACTGTTTTGTCCCCATGATTAGTTGACTATGTGGTGTTTCTTTGCAGCTGATGCCATATTTGGTGTCTTGGCCTATGATATATATCCCCGTTCCATTGTTTGTCACACTGTTATTCCATGAGAAATGCATTCATAAGGTAACTTGGCTGCTTAAGGATATTTGTAAGGTGTAACAGTGTGTGATTTGGTTCAAGTGCACACATTTTTATGAAATTTATAAAGATACAGCATGCAGTATTTTTGTGTGTATGCCTTTTTTTCTTAGCACATTTACTGCCACAGGTCCTTGTTTTACATTTAACCTGCTCTAATGAACCTTATTCAATTCACCAACTATCAACAAACCCTTCTGGAAAACTGTGCAGTGATGGTGCCCTCCTGGGTGTTAGAAGCCTAGTAGGCACTTGCCTGTGAACCCGATGACGAAGTAGCAGGTTCAAACTTCCACTTTCTACAACTGTGTCCATGAGCAAGACCTTCAGTTGCTCCAGGGGGACTGTTCCTATAACTAATGATTGGATAAGAGCATCAATCAATGGGGCAGCTGGTAGCCTAGTGGTTAGGGCATTCGCCCTGCTACCAGAAAGTCCGGGTTTGATTCCCAAGACCACTAGACACAGCTGAGGTACCCTGAGCAAGGTACCGTCCCCACACACTGCTCCCTGGGCGCTGTGTTCCTGGCTGCCCCCTGCTTCACTTGGTGAATGGGTTAAATGCAGAGGTTGAATTTAATGCTGTTAACACTGTGTGCTGTGGTGTGTTCACATATGACAAATGGTCACTTTCACTTTTTTCAAATGCCCCCCGTACAGTATCCAGGACTGCTATAGTCCCCACTTACTTACAGTAAGAGCAGAGTTGGTATTTCTCTAGAAGACAACAGTGCAGTTTCATGTTAAGTGTTTCTCACTTTCAACAAGTGAAGAAATTTGGAAGTGAAAGAATCTGACCTTTGCAGTAATATCACTTTTGTGTTTGCACATGAAAGATGATCTGTCTTTTTTTGTCATTTTGGTGTAAAATATGTCCGTGTTTTACATTTGTTAGGGAATTGAAGGACCTCCTGGACAGCAAGGTTTACAAGGATTGCCCGGAGTGCCTGGATCACCAGTAAGAAATTTAGGCTCCTAGTTTGTTATTGGGAGATTACAGTAATCATAATAAATTACTACATTAATCCACATTTAAAGACAAAAATGGACTAAATGATTAGATTGGACATGGACTTATTAGATTTTAATAAGGGCAAAACTGGAAAGTAGTTAAATCCAGTTATTCAGTTCTGGAATTAAGTTCAGTTCATTGCATTGGTTGCTTGGTCTTATTTGCAGGGTTTAGGTGGTGATGCTGGTCAAAGAGGACCTCCAGTGAGTTTCAATCTTTCATACATACAGATTTCTTTATATGAAATTAATGTTTGAATATATAATGCTATTCATTTAATATTTGAATTAATCCATGTTATCAATCTCACATATTTAGTTAATTAAAACAGGGACGGGATGGTCATTTACTATAATTGTTTTCCTGTTATTTCTAGGGAGACCCAGGGAAATCGTTGCCTGGTCCAAAAGGAGAAGAGGTGAGGTGGGGGTGGATGGACATGCCTCAGTGTATACATGTGCACAAAAGGCAAAAAGTTTGGGCAAAGCACACATTTTGTTACAGTAAAGAAAGATTAGTAATCTGTTCTTCAACACAGGACAAAAAGATTTCATTTAAATTCTGGTGAATTATAGTGTCACTGATTTTATTACAACCCTTGTCATATTCACCTGATTGTGACTTGCTTTTAAATGCTTTTAAATCACATTCAGGTACAGAATTAACTGAATTAGGTGTTTTAACTTAAAGTTTGTAACTGTTTACAGTTACTGTAAACTGTTGTCAATAAATATGGTACATGGTAAGAGAACTGTAAATCATTGCAAACCATTTTAATATATAAATACATTTAGTTAAATCAGAATAGTGTAAAATTTTTTTACACACTGGACTAAAGCTCTTGTGTGTGTCTTTCCCTGTGTATGTAATGACTCTCATGTTTCACAGGGACACCCAGGGGAGCAGGGCCCTCCAGGCCCCTTTGAATTTGTTGAGCCACCAGAAGAGTATTACTCCAAAGGAGACAAGGTAAAATTCCCCTGATTGGGTGGTGGCACATCTGTAGTTGACTCATCCATGATACACCTAATTTATGGGGTCTCAACTTACTTCAGGTCACAACTTACTTGCTCAGTACCCAGATTTTGAGAGTATTTGCTTCCTCTCTTCCCAGTTTAAATATTATGTTGGAACTAAAACAATGTAGACATTAAATTCAGTCATGACTATCATGTTTTAATAAATAAAACTGCAAAGAAAACTGCAAAACTGCATTTTGTTTTGTATCATTTTACTGCTCCCTCATTAAATCATTTATTGACTGCTGTTACCTTATATTTGAGTGAGGTAAGAAAGTGTGGACAGACCATTTATGTGATTAATTAAAGATTTTACCAGGATTTGAAAAGATGGATTGGTCACAAAATAATGTGGATAAAAACATATAGGTAAATGGATGGATTCATGCTTAAGTGGTCTTAATAAATGTTGGCAATCATGTTTCTTTTTAAGGGGAGCAAAGGACTTAAAGGATCGTGTGGATATGATGGTCCTGATGTAAGTTTGTCTGTGTGCATTTGAATGTGTGTGTCTATATATCTGGATAGATGTGCTTCTTAAACGCAAATATTAAATATTACTAAATATTACTATTTGTGAAGTGAAGAACATTTATTATACTTTATTCATGATACCTCATAAAGTAAAGACAGGTTTTGGCTCCAGCTGGAAGAAAGTGTCACTCAAGGTTGTGACAAAATTTTCTAGAATATACAAAAAAGGCTGTCTAGTAATTTTAGCCAGCTACAATTGGTCACAGGTAATGTTAAGGCTAATGAGTTGTACCTACTCCGCTACTGCTTTAAACAGTCACATAAGTAGACATGTTGAACATAATAAGACTTTTGCATATCATAATTATGATAATAAAGAAATTGAACAAAATGGTAATGATTTTGCACACAAAACACGGAATTCCACATCTGAGTAGCAGCAGATTATTGCACAAATTATTGTGTGAGAGTGGGAGATGGGGTGAAGTTAAAGAGTCTGATGGTAGTGAGGAGAAAGGATTTTCTGTACTTTATGCTAGTGAGTCAATGGCTGAAAGTGCTCCTCTGGCCACAACACTGTGGAGTGGATGAACAGCATTGTCCACGAGGGACTGGAGTCAGAACAGCATTGTCCATATTTTCCAAGATGTCGAGTTTTTCATTTCAACTGATAATATTATTAATAATAATAATAATAATAATAATAATAATAATAATAATAATAATAATAATAATACATTTTATTTATGGGCACCTTTCATGGCACTCAAGGTCACCTTACATTAAAATAAATTCAACTGATGTCGCTCTCCTGGTCAGCTTGTTGAGCCTCTTGGTGTCTGCCACTTATGCTGCCTACATTTACCTCTCTTGTAGGTGGCTGAGAGTTAATTGACCAGTTCAGCTTATTGTCAATGTGCATAGCTAAGTATATGTGATTGTGAGCATTCTCCACGTCCACGCCCCTAATGTACAGGGGAGAGTGACCATGATCTTCTCAGGTCCCTCACCCATTCTTCATTTTTGAGGAGTCTGACTGTTGCTGAGGCATCTGAGAGTTTCTGGAAATTAAGTTAAATTTATACACGGTGCAGAAGTGTTTTCTGTGAGGCCTGAAACCACATGTACTGTCAGATAGCCTTTTAGTCAGCTGTCACTCATTAACAAAAACAGTGAGTCATCCCCTCTCTGCATTTTCCTGTGCCATGTCTGCCCAAACACACTAAAAGGCAGCAGCAAAGGAATATGTCACACGGCTATATACCCAAAACTCATCAAACTGCATAAAAATAATTCCCTGTTGAATCTAACAATTTCTGTACGTTCATCATCAGCAAGACAGTTGTCCAGTTGGAAGGGAAGGGTGCAGGGTGCCTTCTCGTCATTGAGCCAATATATGGCTGTTACATACAAAATGATGATGTAGCCTAGCTGTTATGGTTACTTGGACGCCCTTGCAGGCCTCTACCTGTTTGGTACGACGTATGAAAAGTGAGAAGTTTGGCTTTTTTGATGTACTGTAGAGTTTTGTGTTCCATCCAAATCTGAAAAGTATGATGTGCTACTTGTAGTGGCCACTAGGGATGTCTTCCACTCATTCCCCTCATGAAAATGCACCAGGTTGTAGGCATGCCATAGATCCTATTTGATAAAGCCCCCAGTCTCCTTACCAATGTCATATATTAAAGTTCAGTCTCATATGATTATTTTTGCAAATATCTAAAGCCCAGTCTTTTTATTATTTAAATTAAAACACCATTCTCTTTCTTTAATTAAATAAAACAATGCACCCTTTGCACTATAAATTAATGTGCCTACATGCCAAAGTAAAAACTATCACAGTGCTTCCAGTTTGTCATAACATTAATCAAAATACTGTTCAATGAGAGTGGACATTATTGTTTATTAGTGTGTCTAATTGGCAGGGAACTGATGGACCGCCTGCGGAAAAAGGGGAGAAGGGCATTGTTGGGTTCCCTGGACAGAGAGTGAGTCTGGATTTTATTATCCACAGTCTATACATCACACTAGCACTGGTTTATGCAAAGAATATATTCTGGCACCACTGATGTCATATTTCAATAACTGTAGCATGTAAATAGTGTAGCAGTTGTTTTTATATTTACATACTGTCTGATTTTTACTCATTACATTCTTGTACAACTTGTTCAAAGGGTTATTCTGGCCGTCCTGGAACCATCGGCTACCAAGGATTTAAGGTACAGTGCAGCATCTGTGTGTTTATTTGTGTGTGCGTGTGTGTGTGTGTGTGTGTGTGTGTGTGTGTGTGTGTGTGTGTGTGAGTGTGCAAGAAGATAGAATGAGTTCCCATTCTATTTGTGTTAACAGGGCGAACAGGGTAGCCCTGGCCTCCCTGGTCTAATTGGCAAACAAGGACAAAAGGTTGTTTTTTTCCTCTCTTCCTTCATATTATCTCAGTTTAGATCCTGCTTTTATATCACTATGGTATATGTAAGTGATATCACTAACAGTGTGTTTTTGAATGTGTAACAGGGATTCCCAGGCGATCCTGGTTCTCAAGGCTTAACAGCATATCATTACTCTAATATTACAGGTAGGATAAATATTAACCCATAAAATTTAACAGTTACTATTTATTTGATGTACTATTTAAACACAGTTAAGTCATTAATTGCATAATGAGTTGTACAGTGAATGAAACACACATTGCAAAGGACTTAAGAATGTGTATTCTACAGTTTTCTTGCATTTTTTCTCCTGACTTCCACTTCTGATGTTTATTTGGTTATATTTACTAAAACAAGTGTTTTGTTTTTATCTTGAGAATGCACATGTAAGGATTATATGTGCTCAAATGTCTGAGACTGAGGGAACATCTGAGACTAGTGAAAATGCAGTTATTACAAATTATCAGCATTTTTATTACAATTAATAGTGAGCAATAGTTTTACTTTGAGTAGTTTCAATTCATTACTAAGATAAATAATGATAAATGAAAAAAGGTTTTGTTTTCAGCAGTTATACATATGATTTCTAATAAGAATTTGGTGGGATTGACTATCTGACTTAATTTGACCATTTTACATATTTCCATGCAGCAGTGATATAGGGCCAAAGTTTACTGTAAAATATAGCACTACAGTTCATGACTTTATGTAGTAACAGGCATTTTAGCAGTTTAAAAAAAACTTAGTTTAACTTAAAGACTTGGAATGAAACCAAAATTTTGAATGAATATTTTACAAACCGGATTCCAAAAAAGTTGGGACACTAAACAAATTGTGAATAAAAACTGAATGCAATGATGTGGAG
>JBBPDE010212132.1:0-14474 GCA_037974605.1 Nannopetersius ansorgii
TATATTTTAAAGATACCCCATTATTATATTTTTAAAATATCCCCATTTTTATGCGTATCATTTATTTGTATATATACATATACTTATATTTATCTGCCACTCTTTAAAGGCCGGGCCGTGAAAATAGTGTCTGATATTAAACCGGTCCGTGACGAAATAAAGGTTGGGGACCACTGGTGTATTGCACACTTACACTGGATCCAGGCATTCCTTCAAATCCACTAATTCCTGGGAGTCCTGTAGCTCCTGGCATCCCCTTTTGTCCAGGTAGTCCTAGCGCTCCGGGAGTTCCGTGTAGACCCTTTTCACTGCTGGGCTCTCCTGGTAATCCATGGTACCCCTCTTGTCCTGGAGTCCCTGGGAAGCCTTTCTGACCTGCAGACCAGGATAAGGAAATGAATAAATATTCATCTTTATGTTTTTTCATTTTCCATTCATTAACAGGCACACAGTGAGGTGGAGCAAGTGTTCACTTCTGTTATTTTATATTCTCTCAGTGCATTTATTTTTTTCAAATGTACACACCGTATTTCACCTTACAAAGGTAATTATTGCCATTTTGCTTAAGAGTGAACAAGAGATTTGTTTTATTTTAATTATCCAAGTTCTATAAACACTGCATCATTTCTCTTATTTTGATGTTTTGTCATTTCCGTTAAAATTATATTTCAACTGAGTCCATTTTTATTGTTCACCCACCCCAAGAGCTTACTCAGTTAATAATAACTAAACTACTTGATTACTCATATAAGCAATAAGCAACTACTAGTTATATTATATTAAATGTATAATAACCCATGAACTGTCCAAGTATTTTTTAATTAAAAAGTGTTTTTATTAAAATTGTTTTGATACAAATAAAATAATTTACATGCTTGATTACAATAAAGTGTGTGATATGAATAGCATATATTTAAAAAACTGGTTGAATAAAATAAGAACTTGCGCCTCCTAGGTGTAGGAGTAACATACATTGCACGGCACTTACCTCGGGGCCCAGTGAAACCTGGATCTCCATATATACCATGGTCACCTTTGGCACCCTTCATGAAGTTTTTTAATTTTTCCATTTTTATAGATGGAGGCTCACCCGGAGGGCCAATAAGCCCTGCATCACCTTGAGAAAGAGAAAAATCACAAGTGGATCTCCAAACATCTAAAACCAAAATATTTAAAAACTGAGAGCTATTTCACGGCTACTGAGGCTTACGAAGGGCTCCTAGTTTGATACACTAGAACAGAGTTTACTTAAACTTACCAAAACTTCATGTATAATAAACATGTTTTAAATGTTTTTTTAGATATAGTCATTTTCAAATCTATAGAAATGCAAATGTGATTCAAGAAGAATAGCAACAGGATATAATTAAATGATAGATGCTAATCACTGGTGAGTTGTGCTATTTTTTAGAGTTTTTAAGTCCACAGGCTACTGATGTGGTCCTGTTCTAAAGTATTACAGTAGAAAACCATAATTTGGACAACAAAAAGTCTAACCTTTATCTCCCTGATGGCCAACAAATCCTCTTAAACCAGCTACGCCTGGGACACCGGTCTCTCCTATCTCTCCAGTTAAACCCTTCAAACCAGGGTCTCCAGGCATTCCTTCGAAACCTGACATGCCACCAGGGCCTCTGACACCTGCAAATGAAGATTAGTAAAAATATCAACACAGTTTTCATCATTTACATCTGTATGCAGGCTGGGTTCAGATGTTGTGTCAATAAACAGAACTGCAAGTGATGTCCTGCAGCTTTACACAACATAGCTGCAACAAAATGGCAGGGCCAAAGCAATGCTCTGATTATGATTTTCAGAACAGAGCCCAAGTGTGGAGACTGAGAGAGCAGCCGGAATTAACCGTGAGCAGTAATATTTCCATTGGAATCTGATACTGTAGTCTCCACAACAATACATTGTTTCATTTAGTTATTTTGTCATATATTAAGTGCAATGCTTAATATGAACCCCAGTGATGATACCTCTCCGTAGAGCTAGAGGAATCTAAATAAACAATATGCATTTACAGTAATGTCATGGTGCTATGTTGCACAATAGACTTGTTTAAATGTTTTGCTATTGGTGAAGTGATGTCCAAGTGCAGACCTTTAAGCCCAGTAAGACCAATACGACCAATACGACCAGGTTCTCCTGGATCTCCTTGAAGCCCAGCATCTCCTAGCCCAGCATCACCTCCAGTGTCTCCCTTAATACCCTTCGGTCCCAGAGGCCCTAAGGTGCCGCTGTCTCCTCGCTCACCAGTTCGTCCCGTGGGACCTATGGATGAACAGCAGAGGTAAATCAGGCTCGCATCTATGAATATGCCCCCCTTTCAGTACACAAAATAAACTTCTTCACCGGCACTCATCTGCAGGGTTCAGTTAAATGAGGTTTCTCTCTCTTTTATAGCTTGCAGTATGTCCGACTGTGTCCTAAACCACATCAATAAGTCTGTGATACTCTAATGAAGAGCTGGAGACAGTTTGAGTGGATGTGTAAAGTTTTGGAAATTTATGAAAGAGATTTGGGTGAATTGTTTGTGATCAGTATTTGCCACACCCCTGCGGGTCTATACTAAAGATTATTTGGACTCCAAACATGAACTGGCTAATCAGCTGCATCTGGGTAAGTGGAAAATTGTGAAAATTTGAAACTATTCTTTTCACTATTATTTTAAACAGCACAAGCTTTAAAAATGTTCAGAAAAATATACAGATAAATAAAAAAATCAAACAATCTAAAATAAAAAATAAAAATAAAATACACAAAAATAAATACTGAATACAACATTAAGTACAAAACATTGTAGATATTTCATCCTTTTGAAGAAGACTTGCCCCATTATGTAGTGTTTTTGCACAAAAACACACCACAAAACAAAAAAAAAGGAAATCTGCCCTAATCTTGAATGTAATGTAGTGCCAGGTATCTGTAGGTTAAGAATCTGCCCTGAGTTCCGCTACTAGATCCATGTTTTGATCTAATTATCAACATAAAAATGCTCTCTGCACAGCTAAGCATATCATTAAAGAGTTTAACATAGAATTCTTTTTTTATGATCAGTGTTTTAAAAAACTTATGATGGGGATGTAAGATGTCATGATTTTGAGTCTCTTAGAAATATGAGCCCCAATCAAAGCCTGCAGCATTAGTTAAATATACTTTATCCAGATTTATTGCTGAATTGCACACTTCCATTACATATATTACCTTGCTGTCCGATGACACCTGTGGGGCCAGGGTTTCCTGCTAGACCAGGCACCCCAGGGTAGCCGAATAGTCCTGTTGGTCCAGGTTTTCCTAACTCCCCTTGTAAGCCTAGTGGACCCACGGCACCCTTCTTGCCAATCATCCCAGGCATTCCCTCCATTCCTGAAGAAAATCACATTAACAATTAACTATTAGAAGTTAAGAGTATTACTATCACTTTATACACGTTAAATTAAATTCATTTGTTAAATATAGAATGAATTAAAAAGTTCCATAAGAAATTACTTTTCCATACAACAGGTTCGACAGGTCTGCACTATCAAGTTATTTCACTGTTTGGCAAATGGCCTTCTTTCTTTTTTTTTTGCAAAATATTGCTGTACACAACATCAACTTTCATTCCATTCAAAGTGTAATAAAAGCTCTCCACTTCCAGGTAAGACCTCTAATGTAGTATGGATTGAAACTTCAGAATCTGAAATTTGACATAATTAGGCATAATTGGCATAGGTTAGAAATGCAAACACTATAGAATATAGTTCGGTCAGCTTGTGAAAGAAAAGACACAAAAGCAGGTTTTTAGTTTTGTTGAACCAAGAAAATGTCTCACCTGTGTATCCAATCGTGCCACGATCTCCAGGAACACCTCTGTCACCTTGCTGCCCTGGTAAACCTGTGTCTCCTGTGGGTCCAGGAGAAGCTCCTAAAGCCTCACCATCGGGACCCTTAAGCCCTAGATCCCCATCTAGTCCTGGCTTACCAGCAGGACCAACGGTCCCCACTTGACCTTTAGAGCCAGGTCTACCTAACTCTCCACGAATTCCAGTGAAACCTAAGAGGTAAACAATAAGATCACTGCAAGACAGAACACAGTGAACACAGTCTGAATCCTGGAAATTTTATTTATTAGGACATTACAGTACCTGATAAAGTATTGGAAGAGCTCATGCTTGAACATGACTACTGGAACCATTTTACTTTTATTGTTGTCTTTGTTTTCTAGAGTCTGGCTTCACTCTTCCCTTGATTCCTTCCCACCTTCACCTGCCCTTTTTACCCAGGTTCAGGTTTTGTAAATAATCTGGAATGTAGTGGTCACCCTAATCTGAAAACTAGATATCACGAAGCTATAACCACAGTGACGTAACTCGAGTTTTGGTGTAAGTTGAAAGACACCCTAGCCTAAATCACTTACCGATTCTAACACAGTAAAAGCATAATCTAGAGCATAAAAAACCCAACTATGCCACAGAAAAAGAAAAAATGATATTAAACGTGTACACTGTACTGTAGTAACAGAAAAAAAAATTCAAAATGAGTGTAAAAAGTATAGGTAAGCTTACTGGGGGATGCCAGCTCCCTCACTCATAAGCTGCGTTACTGTGTACTCTGCATATTCCTCTACTATGCGCAACCAAACTAGTTATGGGAGTGAGCATCGTGAACTTGAAACGTTGCATGTTGAGACTGTCGTGAGCGTAGAACGCCCCAATACACAGAAAATCAACTCACCCATTGGCCCAGGTGGCCCTCCTCTGCCCTGGTCTCCTTGTTCTCCTTTATTTCCTTCTGCTCCAACATATCCTGCAACCCCTTTAGGACCAGGTACACCTGGAGTACAGAGATACTGTCAGCTTATCCTAAATATAGCCATAAGCATTGAAACCTCAGTGTCAGAGGAAAAAAGTTAACATATATACTATATGGCAAAAGTATGTGGGCACCCTTCCGAATTACCAGCTGAACTCAACACATTCTACATCCATATATTCTGCTGTATTCTATTACCCAGGATTCCTGGCATTCCATGAGGTCCAGGGGGTCCTCTCTCACCCGGGGGTCCTGGTACTGCCTCACACTCTCCTGTGCCAACAACAAAGCCAAGAGCTAAGTACTGTCAAGGATATCAACTTGGTGACAAAGGACAACAGATGCCATGGTAGATCTGGCGATTGCCTGCTTTGCAAAAACAACAATAAAGCACCAAAAATATTGACACATTTGATCATGCCTAAATCAGAGTTGACCCATTGCCTAGCGTGAAGCAAAAGTATTTGTGTCTGTCAATAAAAATCAAATAAGGAAAGAGGTTAATAATGCCCATTAACCGTGACTGTGAACAAAAGAGTGAAGGAAAGGCAAAGAAGCACAAAGAAAGACGAGGAAGAGAGTTCTTAAGAGAGAGTTTGTCTTGTCACCATTGCCGCTCCCTGCTGTATCCCATTGGCCTCCATCTGCGCTTGGACTACATCCTCCTTTAAATGGTGAGCAAGATATGATGATGAAACAAAAATATAGCAGACAGAGAGAAACTAAAGGAGGATGAATTAGCAGCTGAAATGATTTTTCTTAATAGAATAATACAAGCAAATAATTGTAATGTTCTACAGGAAATGTACATTCACCAGGACCTTCAAACTGAAGAACCATGCCAAATGAGCAGCAAATCAATGCTAAAGACTTGCCATAAGTATATGACATTTGACTGAAGTAAACTAAAGCAAAGAAACGTTTTTTTGTTTGCATTTTAGACAATACATTTCCAACCAAATTCACATTTTATGGACACATAAAATAACAAGTAATGTAATAGAGAAGAACTTTAAATTGAATGAATAAATGAGAATAAGAGAGAATCAGAAAAGAAGAACAGAAAATATAGTAAATACCTGGAATACCAGGTAGGCCTGGATTTCCATTAAAACCAAACAGGCCTGGATCACCAGGATACCCCCTGGAACCCTTGACTGCTCCGACCACAGGGCCCAGTTCGCCTGCAGGTCCTGTAAGCCCTTGTAAACCTGGCCTTCCCTGGAAGCCCTTCTGTCCAGGCTCTCCAATAGGACCAACTCCCTGCAATAAACACAGCAAAGCAAAACTTGTAAAGAACTTAAAATGACAAACTTAATCAGCTCATAAGCTAATAATTGATAATATAATTGAGTGTTTTTTTCTACATTTTTTGTTTGCTTTATAAGCTAGTGCACAATATATTGCAAGACAGTCTTTTATTCATAGATACATATTGTTTTTATGAGCTAGATATTTATATAACATATGAAACATGCAAGCAGTAATGCAACACCCTATTTTTAGCTTGCACATTCACTCATGCATGCATTGTTACTAGTAACTCGTACTAGCATTTTCACACTTAGATGGATACCACACTGGATCTGTCTTAGATGATGTAAATGTTTAGAATTGTTATCATGCCTGATTTATATGTGTCAACCACATATTTTATGTAAAATCAATAATTCTTGTCTAACTTTGAGCCCTCACTAAACACTCTGGCAATTGTGGGTTGTTATGACATCTCATGGAGTTTCTATGTGACTGATTTGATGTTTCAGGTAGTTGCTAGTATGTCAGCTAGTATGGTGTCTTACTTGGTTATTAGGTGGTCATTTCAGTTATGGTATAACATGGTATTGTGATAGAGTTGTTATGCTATTAATTTTGCTATGCATTTCTAGGCATATTATGTAATATCTTATTGTGTACTAAGGTATTATTATGTCAGTGGATATAGTATATATACTATTGGAGGTGGTTGTTAAGGTGTTGTTAGGTGGTTTCTTTGCTATGTCTAGTGGGTTTCTAGTGGGTTGTTCAGGGGACTGTTGGTGGCTCTGTGGTTGATATTGCATTGCAATGGAATTACAGAGCAGTTGTCTAACTCAAACCAGTTGAACAAACTTGTAGAATCAGGTGGGTTCCTGCTTTTTTAAAATAAAAACCTGCACACAGACCAGAGCAAGTGCTTAGTATCATCTAGGAAACCAACTAAAATACTGTAAATATTCTTTCTGGCAATACCCTAGAAACAATTAATGTTCAAGCGTCAAGTTTTGTTAACTACACTTTAGAAACTACATCTTTCATTATAATACTATTCCCTAATACAATGTGTTTTTTCACAAGTTAGAACTTACATGGGGGCCAGGGAGTCCAGGGGCGCCATTTATCCCACTAGGCCCAGTCCTGCCAGTCACCCCTGTCTCACCTGGTCTGCCTGGGTCTCCTCGATCTCCAGGTGATCCTGTAAAAAACACATGTACACACACGCACACACATGAACATTTAGACTTATCTTCCTTTCATTTGTGTTCTAAGTACTAACGTTGGACAAAAAGGGCACCTCTCTCGGTCACCTCCCTGGGTTCTCCCTTAATTCCTTTAGGTCCAGGCAACCCTACATGACCAGGAATTCCCTGTAGAAAAAGAAAAGTATATATATACATATATATTTAATACTTCAATTTTTTCGATCAGCCGACATAGCTTATAAAATCCATCTAACATCAGTGAATAGAATGTTACTAACAAGCTGTCCAGAGATTCCTTTAGGTCCTCGGTCACCTTGGTCACCTTGTTGACCCAATTCTCCTACCATACCAGAGTCACCAGGCTGGCCTTCCGATCCCTGAGGTCCAGGAGAGGATGAATAACATTCACACGGACCATGGTCACCTTATAAGATCACACAGACACAGTCCCATAGAGTAAACAAAGCAAACTGTGATAAAAGATGAAAAGATACAGCACACATTTCTATAGAGAAGTCCATTAAAAAAAGTTTCAATGCTAATAATAATAATAATAATGAAGGCAGACGAACCGCTGACCTGACAGAAAGAAACTTCACATCAAATCACATGCAGTGAACTTTCAGTCAACCTTAATACCTTAACAATGACAGAATTAACTAAAAAAGCAGGAGCTGAGATGAACCAGATTTTGTTGGTCGTACCTTTCGGCCCTTTGGCTCCTGCATTTCCAGGACGCCCACGTGGTCCTTCAGGGCCTCTGGCATGCACCCGCCCTGTAGCCAAAAGATCAAGGGCACAAATGTCTGTACAGTCATCATGGTATGTAGACCTACCCTCTATTTCAAGGGTGATTAACTTCATCTTAACATACCAATAAATACCTGTTCATAGTTTTATTCCTGTATCTCTCTCTTGCACAGGGTATACTTTATTTCTGTCTCATTCATTCAGTCATTCATGATATTTAATTTCTGAAGTAGTACATTTACAGGAGCCCCCATATGCAGCAATCTGTGATGCACTGTGTGTTCTAACACTTACAGAGTCAGGATGAACCTTTTCAGCAGTTATCTGTGAAATCAGACAGGTGGGCTAACCTTCACTCCCTACAACCATCAGGGATTGTTGGGAAGTTCACCAGCCGTGCTTTCTTGGGCCAATTTTGCTAACCAGTAACTACTGAATCCTCCATCACAAGCCATTTAGGAAAACCAGTCGTCTCGAGATCACAGTTTTATCTTTATCAAAGAACTGACTGTTATATCCATCTTAACAAATACTGTGGCAACAATATAATAGATGTTATTCACTTCATGTAAACGCATGTATACTGTATGTATGCGTTGGAGTCCATGTCAGTTAAGAGTAATCCAGACATGAGCAATAAGATGATCAACCTAAACTGTCCACAGCATCAGACAGACTACTACCTCTACCATCTACACAAAAAAGGCAGAGCTATAAAGTCTTTCTAATGAAGTGATCAGTCAGATTACATACATATGAGAACAAATGTTGAGGAAAAGGGAAATATTTTTTCAATAATTCACTCACATGATCCCTTGGGTCCAGGTGGCCCAGATGGTCCTGGTCGCCCATCAACGCCACGAGGACCAGGGACTGTGGCTGGTATTCCAGGTTCCCCAGCTTCACCTTTCCTTCCCTTGGAACCCTTCGGTCCAAAAGAGCCAAATAGATCTACACAACAGAATGTGTAAATCAATGTCAATCAAGTGGCAAGAATGGCAAGAATCTGACAGAACAAACTGAAATTGCCCCTTTGAACAATGATCATCTAATAAACAAACAGACATAACTTCATTTAGTTTTTTTTTTAATAGTAACGAGCGCTTGGTGGATCACTGAATGGCTGGTTGTTTCAACAATACTATTCCTGCTCATATATGCAAACCAGTTGGTGCAACATGTTGCAAATGTTGGAACTGATACAATAAAAGAATTATAAAGTCAAAGCATTGCACACTTTTGAGAGTTTTGAGTCTTACTCACATATTGGTCAAAACTCCAAACTGCATGAAGATATTTCTATTAGTCAGCCCTTATTATATATATTCCCTGTTCACTGTCATTTATCTCTTTGTCTCAGTACTAAGATTTAAACACGAGCTGCACAAACTCATTGAGGTAATTTCAATCAATAAATGTTTCTAACCAAGTTACCACATCACCTTGTCTAAACTAGGGTTAATTTTGCGAATACCTATTTGCTGGTCCAAGGCATCGGGCCCTGAGGGGCCTGGTAGTCCTTTGGGGCCTGGAGGACCTACAAGTCCTGGTGAGCCACTTTCCCCTCGAGGGCCTGGAAGACCAACTTCAGGAAATAAAAAGGGAAAAGAAAAAATCATGAAAACAGTGCACAGGGTTAAATGAGAGAAAAAAGGAAGGCATTTGTGTGACACCACAAATATAGTTTGCACTTGGACAAACAGCATGACAGAAATAATCTAATATTGTCTAATAATATAGAGAGAAAGACTGAAATATTCTTTTCTTAACAGAAATTGTTGAACCTTTACTCTTTAAAGGCTAAACATAAAAATGGGAGATCCAGTACCTCCATGACTGCTGGATGGATAGATCAGCTCTCCTGGTTCTCCTGGCTCCCCCTATTGAAACATATACACACAGCAACAATCTGTTTAATATGCTGTGCACCCAGAAGACACTGAAGGGTTTATGCAGTCAGCCATCACTAAGCTCCAAATCATTGAAAAGAAAGTGAAATTCAAAAAGCCATGTAAGTAATTTAGTTAAAACACACACCTTTCGCCCAGGCTGTGCTGGAAAACCTGGCAGCCCAGTGTCACCCTGAGTGGACCAGAGAGAGGGAGAGGGAGAGGGAGAGGGAGAGGGAGAGGGAGAGGGAGAGAGAGAGAGAGAGAGAGAGAGAAAGAGAGAGAGAGAGAGAGAGAGAGAGAGAGAGAGAGAGAGAGAGAGAGAGAGAGCATCTCTGAAATTCTTGTTTTTGTAGAATCTTACTATGTGCATAATTAATTCAATGTCTTAGGATAGGGCAGTTTGAAGGACAATTCTGAAGATTATTTTAGTCATAATATTTTTGGAATACTGAACCCTAAAATCCAGCTTCTGGAACACACTTGTTCTTGAAAACTTGATTCTGCTAAACTTCTATTATTTAAAAATATTTTTTAAATAATAACTGGGCATTGAACTTTGTCTGGAGTGTCCTCACAATGGAATAAACATTTCATCTTCCTTTATATACACAAATGCCATTGTTTACATAACTACACATAAATGTGCAGATGCTGATATGGTCTCATTTGCAAATATAAATGCATACTAGTTTTCAGCGTGCAAAGATGGATTGTTCTATCTGTTCAATTGTAATGTTTCACCTTTATGATACACTTAAGTATTATTCTAGAAAATTGATACTTTACCAACATATTACTAAAACTGAATACTTCATTTCCAGGTGAAATAAACTATGTTACTACTTTCACTATACATTATTAGATTATACCATTACATTATACCATTTAAAATGTTTTGTTAAAACATTTTAATCAAACCACCAAAAAGAATGCTAATTTATTTTTGTGCAATGACTACAACCACCCACTAGCCATCGCATTCCTAAAATAAAACTATATTTTTATAGCTCTGCTCATGACAGATCACATACCTTCACTCCTGGCCACCCATGTCTTCCTGGGTATCCCTTTAAGTAATGACATATTTTAGTTATAATTTTGCTGGAAATTAAAGGAAAAGTGAATATTTTGGATGAAAATAATCTGTAAAAAAAGTAATAATATTATGAATGTATACCCGAGACCCTTGCATGCCCATGACGCCTCTCTCTCCTTTGGTGAACTCATTGAAATCCTGGGTAAAAAAAAAAAAAAGACAGATGAATAATGTAAAAAAATCCAAAATATAATACAAAATTTTTATAAGATTAGAAATAAACTGAGGGAAAAAAAGAATGTCGGTTCAGCAGTAAAAGAAGTGCTTCTAAATCAGTTAACTGAGATTTTTTGGGAGATTCTCTTTACTGTTGCAGGTCTCTTTAAATCACTTATCGGTAATGGTACTATAGTGGTGCAAAGATCTTAAAAACTACAATGTTTGAATTCACTGTGGCTTTTCTCTAAATCACTTTCAATATTTTCACATTTTTAATTTATGGGTGGGTGCAGCATCAAATATTACGGCACTCTATGTTTGAAGGAAAATTACATTGTTGCTATTTATAAATGTGCATAAAAATCAGTGAATTTTTTTTTATTATAAAAAGTGTATCTCAGATTTGCCTCTGGCTTTCCTGGTGTCAGGAGTACTGAACCTGGGCTCCCCTGACACTGATTGGTTTCACCTGTAGCTTATCATTCCCTCCCTATTTAAGCCCAACACGGCCAAGAACTAACTGTCTGTTCACCGCAGCGTGATAATGTTTGAGAATAGGTTTGTCATATGGGTTATGATTGGACAACCCTGCAAACTTCTGCAAAAACTGTTTGAATTTTTGTGATTTTTATTCTGTAAACTCCATTCATGTAATCACCAATATAATCCGACTAGTTCCTACTATTGTTCCTGGACAATAAAGAGTTTATAATTTTGATTTTGTTTCATCAGTAGGCTCTGTCTGTACAAAATGTATTAAAGAATGCTATCATTTGTACCAGCATATTTATTTTGAATGTTTTGGTTGTTATTTATTATTTAAGAAGGAATGACTGACTGAGTAAAGGAGTGACGGAGTGATTCTACAGTGTACTAGGGGGGAAAGATTTAAAGCAGAACTAGATTACGTAAAGTGATCTTTTGGTTGATAAACCACAAAAGTGACTTACCCATTGTCCTGCTTCACCTTTCATGCCTTTCTCGCCTTTTACGCCCTGGTGAGAAAAACAGCTGATGAATTTCTGCTAGCTTTCTAGGCCTAATGCTTAAGGTACAAAACCATTTTTCAGAATTATTTGATGTTAAAATTCTTTATAAGGTTCCTCTTATTTTCACAAATGATGCCCCAAACTGACCGGGGAAGGTTTTGTGTGTGGTCCTGTTGTGTTCCCTTTAGGGCCTGGGTCTCCAGTTTCTCCCTGTGGTTAAAACGAGAGATGCAGCTCATTTAGTCCCACAAACTTCCAGTACATATTTCCTTCAATGTTGTTTTCCAAAGCTATTACCCCCAAAAGTTGATTTATAAAATGGGAAACATTTGCATTACCCTGTCTCCTTTTTCCCCCTTCAGGACAATAGGGTCTTTACCCTGCATGAAAAACATCATACATTCAGTACACCCTTTCAAACACAGCAACAAATGTTTTAAGTCTAAAATATGTAAATATCTAAAAGTAGAAAAATATCCTCAGGTTTGTTCTGCTAGCTCACCGGTGGTCCTACAGGTCCCTGATCACCTGGCGGACCCTATAATGGAAATATGAGATGTAAACGAGAGAGGATGCGAGTAATGTGAAAAAAAGATGACTATATCTGCAAGTCAATAATAACTACTGACCCGAGGACCTTGAGGACCTGGTCGACCTTGATAACCTGACTTTCCGGGAGGACCCTCAGTGAGGAGAAACAAAACAGTATTTAAAACAAATGTGTTGAAAGTAACCTTAAATATATATGAGAAATGTGTAATGCTCTTTGCACTTACAACAAATCCTGGGAATCCTCTTTGTCCTTGTTCTCCCTATCAAAACACACAAAAAAAGAAAAAAAAAATCACATATGCTTCATTCAAGAACATAGTAAGTGGATACCGTTCATTGTAAAGTTCAAGCATTAAGCGCGTCTGGTATGCCATTTTCCAGCAACATCAGAGTTTCTTCTTTTAACATTAGAAAACCTTAGAGGGTCATTTTAGTGAGATGTTATTTACTTGAAGCACATTATGGATTAATTCATAGATGATTATCAAAACATTTCTTATAATGTATCAAAGCAATATAAATATATAAATATATGTATGCACATGTATATAAATACATGTAATATGTATTCCATGGTGTGATAGAAAAAAGCATTAAAAACTACCTAATTGTTATGGAATTCTGAATTTCTCTGAATGCCATCACAGAATCATGCATTCATATTGATAAGTTAATGCTGTCACATATACGTATCACCCTGATCCTTTGTTTCTTTTGAAAGTCATCACAGGATCATATCATATTAGACCTGCTGAGTATTGTCTATGAATGTTGTGATAAGACAACGGACTTCTGTAAGTTGTCTTATGGTAATGCATGTCCATTGCATAATTTATTTTGAAATTTGTTATCAGACCATGTATATCAGACTACATACTATCTTCTGAATTTTTTTCTGTAAACTATGTCTGCATATAGTTTTCACTACGTACATCCAACAAAGCAATGTATGTTCTTTACTTAATGCCATCTGAATGCTAAATTAGGACCATGTACATCTGTACAATATCATCTGAACTTAAGATCATGTATTTCCATGTCTTTAGCAGTTTTGAGATCATTATTGATCTATGAAATTTACTGGATTAGCCCCTGTTTCAGCTGGACACTGTTAAGAGAATAATCAGCCACACAAAAAACAGTATACCTCAAAAGGCTGTTAGTGGCTATTTTGACTGTATACATTTTACTGTGTTTCTTCTCCAAGAGTTTTCTCCATAAGTTTTATTAGTAAATTACTCATCTCATCTGATTTACCTCACAAAATATCTACAAAGAATCAGCAGATAACTTGCAAAATACAACACAGAACAGAACAGAAAGGTATAGAATGGAATAGAATTAAAAATAAAATACAACAGAGAAGAATATAGCAAAACAGTAGCAATGCAGTAGAACAGATCAGATGATACCGGCAGTCGCATACACACTCACATTTGGAATAAAGCTTTAGGCTGCTGAAAATGTATAAAGAACTGGGCACTTTCTCTGGAATAAGATGACATGCAAACCCTTGAATAGTGTCTAGGAGAAAGTGAGCTGAAGATGGAAGCCTCATCTGTGGAAGGTGAAAAATGTTCCTGCTACAATGTAGTGTTATTTTTTTACACAGTCTATTCTACAGTCTATCCAATTTAACAATATAATTCCATATTTATAGAATTTACGTTGTCTAGTGCTAGTAGTTTCACTTATTATGTTAATTTATTATGTTAATAAATGTGTCATTCAGACATTTCCTAACAGGACAATACAGGTTATTAGGGATGCACCG
>JBBPDE010212178.1:0-14469 GCA_037974605.1 Nannopetersius ansorgii
CACACACACACACACACACACACACACACACACACACACACACACACACACACACACACACACACACACACTGAAAACTATGATGAGTTGTTTGAATTGTGTACATGATTTACACTTTCATTAATATTATCTACACAGCCTTATCTTTCCATTGAGACCCTACTGCCGATAACTGAATTGATGTAATATCTTTTATGACTATATTTTATTACTATATTAATATGAGGAGAGTTTAGACACTGGGCTGCTGCAGTTGAAAGCATGAGAAGATGTCTGACGTCTTGATCTTCAGGCATGAATTAATGTTTAAAGTTCGATTCCAAAATCAGATTTACAGATTTTGGACAGAGACGAAGGAGGGAAAAAACACAGCAAGTTCAGGAGAGCAAAAAAAACCCCGAAAGGAACAAACAAAAAAACGGGTTCCGTTCGAGAGAAAGAAACCTCTCCTCAAGAGGAGAAAAGATTCTTTAAAAGAAAAAAAATCTCGTTTTCTTTTTAACCCCTTTCTCTCCTCTTTTCTACTTTATCCCTCTTTCTCTTTGACTGCCCTTTTATCCTTTCACTTTTTGCATCTCTCTCTCTCTTTATTGTCTTTTTCCTATTTAACCCATCCACACTCTTTATCTCTATCTCTTTTCACCTTTCTGTTTTCTTTTTCTATTAACCCCTTCCTCTCCTTTTTTATTTTATCTATTTTCTCTCTCTGTCTGCATTCTCTCACTCTTTCCTCATCTCTCTCTCTCTTCTTATCTTTCTTTTTTGTCTTTTGTCTTTCAGCTATTTCTCCCTTTTATTGCTTTCAAACTCTTTTTAGGTTTTTCTTTTTTCTCCTAAACCCTTTTTCTCCAATTTTCTCTTTTTCCTCTTTAACACATACCTGATTCTCTCTTTTATCTTCTTTATCACAATTTCTTTTTATCTCTTGTTTTATAGTTATGTTCTTCTTTTTTCTACTTTATCCCTCTTTCTCACTCCATTTTTCACTCTTTTCTGATTTTTCTTACCCCTTTATCTTTCTTTTGTTGTCTTTATCCTCTCTCCCTTTTATCTTCATTTTATTTTAAAAAATCTTATTATCCATGTTTTCTTTTTTCCTCATAACCCCCTTCTTCCTCTTTTCTACTGTATCCCTCTTTCTCTTACTGACCTTTATTGTTACTTCTTACTATTGCATCATTTCTCTTTAATTTTAATCTTTCTTTTTTGTCTTTTTCCACTTTAACACATCCCTCTCTCTCATCATCCTTACAACTCTATCTTATCTCAATCTCTTTTTCTTTTCTTTTCTCCTCTAAACCTGTTTCTTCTTTTCTATTTCATCGCCTTTTCTCCTTTCTCCGACTGCCTTTTATTATTCTCTCACTCTTGTCTCATCTCTTTCCTCCCTTCTTATCTTTTTTACCCTTTTTCCTGTGTATCCCTTTTCACACTTCTCTCATCCTCTTTATCTTCATCTCTTTGTATATTTCTTTTTCTGTTTTTCCAGTCAACCCCTTTCTCTCCTCTTTACTATTTTATCCTTCTTTCTTTCTGAAGGTTGTAATCTTTCTCCTTCCTTTGCCTTTATTCTCTTTCTTTTCTCTCTCCATTTTTCTTCTTTATATCAATATTTTGTCTTTTTCACAATTTTTTCTCTTTAAGTCTCTCGTTTTCTGTCTCCTCCTACTCTTTCTATTCCCTTTATGTCTATCACTCTCTCTCTTCTGTCACTACTTTCCTTCTCTCCTCTTCTGTTTACCCCTTTGTGTCTTTCTCTCTCATTGTCTTTTTCACTCTTTTCCTTATGCCTGTTTCTCTTTTTCTGTCTCTTACTTTCTTTCTCTTTCTCAGTTTCTCATGTTTATCACCCTCTTCCTTCTTTCTGCTTATTTTCTCTCTCTCTCTGCGTTCTCCCTTGTCTGTCTCTCTCTTTGTCTTTTGCACTCTTTCTCTTTTTCTATTTCCTTTCTCCCTCTCTCTTTCTGTCTCTCCTCCTGTCTTTCTTATCGCTCTACCGTTCTTTTTCTTCTCTCTGTTTCATTCTTTGTCTGCCTTTGTCCTTTTCACTCTCTCTGGCTCTATGATCTCTTTTCTTTATGCCTATTTTTATTTTTCTGTCAGCTCCTCTCCTCTCTTTCCTTTCACTTTCTCTCTGATGCTTTTCCTTTGTGTCTCTTGCTCTGTCTTTCACTTTTTCTCTACATTTTCTTTTTCTGTCTCTCTCTCTCACTCTCTCTCTCTGTTTCCTTTATGTCTATCACTCTGTCGCTCTCTTCCTTCTCTTCTCTCTCTCTCTCGTTCCCCTTCTCCCCCTCTCTCGTGGTCTTTGTGTGCGGTGCAAGAATGTGCTTGCTTTTCATTTCAGTGTCTGGCACTCCAGCCCTTGCAGGCAGTGTCTTAAGCCACAGCAGGGTCAAGCCAAACACACACACACACACACACACACACACACACACACACACACACACACACACACACACACACACACTAAGTGTATGTGTGAAGCCGTTCCTCCTTTGCCCCTGATTTCCATCTGAATTGTTAATAAAACAGCTTCCCTATGAGAGGGGATCCCTACGACAAGGGGGAAAATTAAAGTTAGGAATTATGCTTTTAAAATAGCCTCGTCCTTCTGTTACCTCACTGCTGCAAGTCCACAACAGTCTTTCACCGGCTTACGTCAATATTAATAGCGAACCTTTCCATAACTCAGCTGCCTGTGGATCTACTTTCACAAACTTCACCTGCACTGCAAGAAAGAGTAAGAGGAGACAGAAAGAGAGAGAAATTCCTATAAAGGAATGAAAATGAGAGAAGAGAGAGAAAATGAGACAGAAAAGAACAGACAAAGAAAAAAGAAAAAGGAGAACAAAGAAAGTGGAGAGAAGGAAAGAAGTCCATTGTAGACATAAAGGAGCAAGAGGAAACAGAAAGAGGGAAATAATAGTTATAAAGGAAGGAAAACAAGAGAGGAATGAGTGTAAGAGAGAAAAGGAGACAGAAAGAAACAGACAAAGAGAGGAGAAAAAGAAAAGGAGAGACAAGAAAGAGGAGAGAAGGAAGAGAGACCATGAAAGACATATAGGAAACAAACAGAGGAAAAGTGAGTAAGAGGAGACAGAAAGAGAGAGAAATAGTTATAAAGGAAGGAAAACAAGAGAGGAGACCGAAAAAGACAGAAAGGATCAGACAAAGAGAGAAAAAAAGAAAAGGAGGGAAAAGAAAGAGGAGAGAAAGAAGCAAGACCATGATGGACATAAAAGAAACAGAGAGAGCAAAAGAGACCCAGAGGAGACAGAAAGAAAGATATATGCATAAAGGAAGAGAAAAAGAGACAGAAAGAGATAAAGAAATTCTCCAGCATTTCTGCTGCATCTGTGGAGCAATCAATCACCACGATCACAACGGTTTCGCTGAGAACTGAAGACCTGTTTACTCAAAACATGCGCTTTATGGAAACCAATAAAAATTTATAATCGACTGCCCGTTTATTTTTATCAGGCGTTTTTAAGTCAACGTCAGTGGCAACTCACTGAATTCTGCGAAAGCTGATTGACCCTAGGCTGAAAAATACTGGTGCATTCCTTTAAGACATTAAAAAATTCCTGAGAGAAAACAATGCAATGATTTTAATATGTGTGAAGTCTACTGATGCTTACAGGAAAGTTGTTTTTCTAGCCAGGCTAAATTAAAAACTGCGAGAATTTGTTGGCTATATTCTGTGAATAAACGTACTAAACGACTCTTTTGAGTGAGAAAAAATTATTTTTTAAAAATCTTTTTTTATCTTTCTCCTTTTCCTCCTAATCACTTCTCGCCTGTTTTCTAATTTATCCCTCTCTTTCTCCCTGACTGATCTTTTTCACTCTTTTTCTCCATTCTCATCTTTTTCCTACTAATTTTTCTTTTGTCTTTTTCCTCTTTAACACATATCTCTCTTTTCTTAACCTCTTTTCTGTTTTGATCTTTTTCCTGTTAAGTCTTTCTCTCATTTTTTTCTCTGATTGCCCCTTATCACTCTTTTCTCATCTCTCTTTCTTTTTTATGTTTCTTTTCCTCAGTGACCCATCTCTCCATCGTCATTACCTAGATCTTTTTTTGTCTTTTTCCCTTTTCCTCTTAACCCTTTTCTCTCCTCCTTTCTACTTTATCCCTTTCTCTTTTTCGCCGCTTGTCCCTTATCATTCCATTTCACCACTCCTTTCTCGTCTCTCTTTTCCTATTTTTGTCTTTTTCCTCTTTAACCCATATCTCCCCTTTATTTTCTTTCTCTCTCTCCATCATTTTCTCTTTCTTTGCAATCTTTCTCTTTTTGTCTCTCTCTCTCTTGTCTCTCTTTCTCACTTTTTTTTTCACTAAATGACTTATTTGGGAGGGCAAAAAAAGAAAAAATGGTCTAGTCTGTCAGTGAGATTGCGGAGCTCTTTTAGTTTCAGGACTGTCAGTCATGTCCAAGGAAACAAGTCAGAAAATTCCTGCCAAAAGAAAATATCATCTTGCCGGTTATGCAGGAAAGTGGACAGGTCATAGGAAATGGAGAAATCTGTCTGGCTGATATTTGCTAATTACCTCTTGACTGAATGGGTCAGTGGGCTGATTTTGCTGTGGGCAAAAACACACGTGTCCAGTGACCCTGGCACACTTTCCCTTGGCCTTACTTTCCCCTTATTCTCCTGATTTAACCCCCCACCCGCCCCACCCCACCACCCAATCTCCATTAGCCACAGACAGAAGGGGCCTTCAGGCTTAGAGAACAATAAGAGCGACAGCGGGAACTTCCCTCTTTCTGATGATGTCGCAGATGCGTCCCATCCAATGAAAGGAGGACGAGGAAGAATCAGGATGTGGAGACAGAGACTGACTGGGGGAGGAGAAAAGCAGCAAAACAACCTGTGACTACTGACTCAATGGACAAAGCAGTTGTGAGTTTGAAAAGGGAACTCTTTGTAAACTTGAAATACTGAACCCTAGAATTAGTATCACCTCAGTAACCCTCTGAGGTGCCCCTCACAGTGTGCCTCTATTTACATTTGGTTATTTTATTTCTCACTTGTGTTAAGAACTGCTTAAAAGTGCAGATTCTAAACTTCCAGTCTGACCTACACATGTGCTTATAACATGTACATCCAACAAAAAGTCTGTACAGTCTTGTTTTCGGGAAAGAGAAGTTGACCTTCACAGTTCTGCTAATTTCTGTGTCCAAACAAACAGAGGAAAAGTCACAAATATAGGCCTGAACTTAATATCAATATCAAAAGTCAATATCAAAATTGTAATTAAAGGGCCCATATCATGAAAAACTGATTTTTAAAGAGGCTGATGTAGTATGAAATCATTGTTTGTAAATACTATTCACTGTAAAATGGCCTATTTTGAGTTCACTGAGTTCATGTGTGATAAACCATTTACATATATTCTATTTAACCTTCTGCTTATTCATTCTGAAGTTATAAGTGTAATAATATAGTTATATTAAGAAACTAGTTTCTAATAATGACCCCGAGGAATCGAGCTGAGCCTATTTAAACTACTAAACTATTCAGTACTATTAGTACAGTACTATTCAGTACTATTAAAACTACTGGAAAAACTGAAGTTTGGGCCCTTGGGGTCATTTTTACCATTTACCAAAAGTGAGTAGTTAGTAAAACATGGCCCTTCTGAGACAGTGCCATTGCTTACAGCTCTCCATATTTGCTCGTTTCCTTTGACTTGTGCACTGACCACAAAAAAACAAAAAAGTATGTAAAAAAAAGGGGGAAAAGTTTCAGTTTTCATCCGCGCTGATGTAACCGTGTGTATTTCTGATTACGAAGGTGGTAAAGTCAAATATTAAATGAATTAAGTGGGAACAGAGCAGATCAGAAGCACATCTGTCCTCGTTCGGCTGAGCGCCGGCCTTGAGCTGAGAGCGCTGGCTCGGCAGCGATGGCACGGCTGCCAGCTACACAAACACAGAAGAAGAGCATGACATCAGCGCTCTGTCATTTGGAGGATCTATTCAAGGATTACAGTAGGGCTTCAGCAGCGGTCTGGAGGAGACGTATTCCTGTGAAACTCTAGCTCTGTGTTTTCTCTTCCTCTTTTTTAACCCAGTATTGATGGCAGGAGCCAGCTTAAGACAGCGAGGTCGTCATTACGCGCAGCTCTTCTTACAGACCTCGCCGGGGCTTCGGGCCCTCGGGTGAACACTGACACGATACAGGCTCTTTAACCACATGATCAGATCACACGAGAGCTCTGCTCGAGCAGCAACACACACCTGCATAGATTCCATAAGCGTTCCACATATGGGGATGAGGGGAAGCAGCTTTGAGAAGGCCAGCCATGTTAATATCTCCAGGGTTTGGAACTGCTGAAATATACTGACGTATAATATTTGTCTGTGTGTTATTAATTTATTTTTGTTCCAAGCTCTGGGCCTCTGCAAGCGAGCCCCCTCAAGCCCACCAGTCTCAATGAGCTTAAGCTATTATAAATAGGTAAAACCTTCAGAGCTAAAACTGGACCCCAGTGACATACCCCTCCTCACTCGAGTACAGTCCAGCCGTGTTAACATTTTCACCATACTACTGCCCGCTTTATTGTTTTAGATTTCATAAACAGCTACGAATCAAGTATTTTGCAAAGAGCTGAAAGGCAATATAAGAAAAAGAAGCCATTTTATTCTGAAAAATGATTTCAAACATCATGACAAATAAGTGGCTGGTTAATAAGCGCTAAAACATCTTTCTTGCAACTTATGTTTCTTGGAAAAGATGACTAAATCGTTTGGCTTTAGAAAAAACCCCAAACAAATAATTTTTTTTCCATTAAACTGGGTCAATAATATCATAATCCACACTTTTGGATTTAATAGCCTTCATGCAGAGTCAGACCAATCAATACTGGAGCCCACAACTCATTATTTTTTACACTATACTGTTGCCCATAGCTCAAATCTCACTGCGGAAAAGAGCAGGAGGCAATTTTCTCCAGCCTCCTCCCTCCTTATTGCTTTTAAAAGGTGGTCTGAAAAGCCCCTTAAAACTGTGAACATGTCTTGCTGAGTTTCTATTTTTATAGTCTAACATTGTGTGTTTTAGTGCTTCTTTTATGGCATTGTGTTGAATATTAGTAGTGTATCCAAATCAAAGAGTATCCAAAGCAAATTTCCCACTTGTGGCACTAATAAAGGTTTATCTTATCTTATCTTATTAGGACAGTTTCATTACAGTGTATATCAGCTTGATTACACAATTATACTGATCCATGATATTGATGCCTAATATAATAGATGAAAAGTTGTTTCTATAAAGTTAATATTCGAATTGCAGCTTCAGAATGTAACTGATACATTTTGCACAGCTTTATAATGGCCTTACCTACAGCCCCACCAGATGCAATTATAAGCTGAACACACTCCATACACTCTTCACCAGCGCAAGAGTCCTGACAGCTGGTTCAACGACAGTGTCAGAATGAAACTGGACAGACGGCAGACTGTAATTCCCCATAATGGCACGGTTTCATCATCTCTATATACAGTCAACACTGAGAAAACAAGGTCGAGAAGAATAACTTAGTTTGTCTGCTGAGAAAAACAAAGTCCCTCAGCCTGAACGAACATAATAGGAGACCACGAAGCACGTTTCCTGTGGAAATCAATGAGACACCGTAGACACACTGACAGAGTGCTTGCTCTTGTCAAGTGATTTCCCCAAACAACTGACCACTGAGGTTAGACAAACTTTCAAATTTCCATGCTTTTCTTTCAGCATGACACACAGACTGGAGAAGATAGCCAGGGGAAGTTTGCAGTGGCATGTTCTCATAGTAATACTGTCCCTTAACATACCTCCTTTATCCTTCCTTTTTAAGGTTCTCACAGCTTTTGGGGATTAGAAATGTTAAAGCTTTTCCAACACATATGTCATAAGTGGTCTGTGGAGGTGACTTGTGATGGACAAGAGCACTGGTTGCATGGCTTTGGGTCCACACATTAATAGGTTTAAACAAATATTATAATCATTACAAGAATTTGAATGACATGCATTTAATCTGAGCAAATCCCAAGTGAAGTCCACTTAACTTTTCCTGATCCACACTTGACCTCACACTCACATGCACTGGATGCAAGGCTAAACACTCCAGAGCAGACAAGGCCCTTTCGCTCCCCGCACCGCACTGCAATCGCGAGAAGGTCTTTCTCATTGTTACAACTGGAAAAGTTTCAGGAATGTTTATGGTCACCTTAATCCACGCACACTCTTAACTATTGGTAAACAGCAATGAAGGTTCAAGCACAGTTTGTCTTCGGTTTGTTGTAAAAACATCACTATTAATGTTTAATAGAATGCTTTGCTTTGAACTGTGTGCTGAAGCCTATAACACATTGCTCAATTCAAAGTGAGACTTCATTTTTTGTTTCTAACCTCCAGTCTTTCAAACATTTGGTGGGACAAAGATGTAATATACGTCACAATAAAGATGTAGGCAGTTTTTCTCATAAGACAATGTATAACGGTGCATATATACATAATGGGTTAATAGTTGGCATCATAATTTTACCGAAAAGTTCTTTAACAACTTGAATTAAAAAAAGAATTTTCTTGTAAAAGACGAATCAAACAAAAGTACGCATATACATAAAAATTATCAAACAAAAAGGTCATGCAATGATTTTGGACTTTAGTGTTACTAGCAATAACAGCTTCATAAGAATAGCACTGATAAAAGGTTTCAAAAACGATTGCTGGCTTCGAGCAAGAACACTACTACTTAGAGTTCGACTGCACTTTTTCTGTTCTTCTCTACTCAGAAAACTTTCCTGCAACCTCTTGATAATCTGATGCCCTTTCACTGGAAATCAAACACCCTTTCCAGATAAAAGAAAATAACGGGAACGAAGCCCCGTTTCCAGCCGAAAGGCAAAATAAAAAGCCGACACACTAGGCCATGAACCTCAACTTGTCTGGAGCCGTAGCACAAAGCTGTCTTTTTACCCCGGCTCATGGTCCCGTTCAGCAGATAAGGCACGAGAGAGTTTGTTTACAGAGTGAAGAAAGACAGCCCAGGCATTAATCAAATAACGTCCGCTGCAAACTCAAAGAAGTGAGGAAAGGAGGTTCATGGAGCATCTGCTGCTCTCGCTTGCATTTCTGCATGCGCGCACTGGCCTTTTGTCTCGCCTTTTATTGGAGACGAGTGGCCGAGGGGGAACAGAGAGGAGGATCCCACTTACCTTGGCTGAAAAACTGCAGAACTCTTCACTTCTCGCTCATCTGTAATCTCTCCTGGTCAGAGTTTCTCAAACAACTGCTCTGTGGACTGTGAAGAAAGTTCAGAATTGAGACAGACCACCCGCCCCCCCACTACCACCCTCTTGGGGTTTTTTTTCCTCAAAAAAACTTGCGCACACCATCGCCGCTGTCTTCCTCCTCATCCACGAGGGGGGATCGCTTTAAGCGCCCGTCAGGCACAACACCGGCTTCAGCACTGTGCAGCTGTACTGCTTCCCCGTCCTCTTCTCCAATGAGATTCCTTAAGCCACTACCACATGATGTGGGGCAGAAAAAAAAAAGAAAAGGAAGAAAAAAAAAACCACAAGCCGGCAGGGAGGGAAGAGAGAGAGAGAGAGAGAGAGAGAGAGAGTGAGAGAGAGAGAGAGAGAGAGAGAGAGAGAGAGAGAGAGAGAAGAAATAGATCTAGATAGAGCGAAGGCTGTAAAATTGTGGCTGAAGGGCTGTCCACCTGAGTTTCAGGTTTTGGCGTCTCAGCGCTCTGCAGTTCCCTTGTCATGGTTAATGGAGGCAGCACAGCGGAGAGAGAGAGAGACGGGGGGGTGAGGCGTAAGGAAAAGTGCGCATAATCCTTGCCCTGCAGAAACTTCCTCCCACTCCAATAAGAGCCGCTGCCCCTCGTCCAAGTGCTGGAATGCAAAGGCCAGGCTTTCGGAGGCCCAGCCAGACAAGCCGCTGTCAATTCAGGGTTTGAAGCAGCAAGAGGCACAGCCTGCATGTCACTGACCATCTATCAGTATCTCAGTGTTGCTCACAAACAGTGTTGCTCGAACGGGTTCTGGAGAGCGATCCCAGTCAAGAAGCCCTTTGGGTTCCCTGAGAAAGCATTCACTATGTTTCTATAACTAACCAGTTTTGTAAATTAGGTTCACTAAAATAAAAAACATATAAAGTGTATAGAACCTCTACAGAACAAAAAGGTTCTGGCATTACTTTAAAGAAGCTACAGAAGAACCATCTTTTTCCAAACACGATTTTTATTCACTAAAATAACACTTTTTTGTTGTAACTCCTACAAATCAAAGTTTAAGATTTCTAAATGTTTTTGTCCTGGACATATGGAACCCCCTTTTTAAACACAGCTCTTCTTCAATGGTATCACTCCAAAGAACATCTTCTGGCATCTGTATTAATAACGGTATAATACAATTGCTTTTGAGGAATGGCTTTTCATTGTTTTGCTCTACACTCCTATGAAAATGGATTATCTAAGCAACTTCATAGAAGAATCACTTTTGGTTCCATGAGGAAATATGTTTTAAAAAGCAATTATTGAGAATCTTTGAAAGGTTTGAAGAATCTTCACATTAAAATTATTCAATATATTTGGAAGATTGTAATTCTTTAGGGAACTAAAAGTGGTTCTAATAAGACACTTTTTTGGCACCTTCATTTTTAAGAATGGAGTCAAAGCTGCATCTTTACAGTGGGAATCTCAGGCTGAGCATCGTCTACACTGCATATTCAACAATGGCCTTGTACAGTGTAGAACTGAAAAAGTACCTGCTGTCTGTTCTAATTCCCAAAGCAATTTCATTCAAAGCTCAAAGCAACATGTTCAGAAATGGACAGTGTAACTTTATACATCGCTATGGATTCCCAGTAGCCCACCCGCCATTAACTGGATACAATCCCCAGTGTGCATGAGATCCAGTTGACAGCTGTCACATTTGTTGGTGATGTTTTTCTTTTTTTTTTTAACCTTTTTGTTTTTTGGAGAAGTTTGAATTACATCACACAGCTTGGTGCCAGACCTAAGTGACTGTTGTGGATGTCAGAAGAGATGAGGATCACTTCCTGCGGGCTAAACGTAGCGGGGAACACAAGTTACGTCTCCTTCGGGCGAGTTGCGAACTTTCAGACTTTTCAGAAATGACTTTCACACGTACTGAATGGCCAGTTTATCCATAAACACAACTGTAGTGGAAACTTCAAGCTCATATGATCAAGACACGCTTCCTCTGCTTATTAGCAGGCTGTCTTAAGGCAATCACAAGACTAGAACACTCTCAAGAGGAAAGTTCAGCGAGACGACCAGCTGCGAAAGCAGTTTTTTTTGGGGGGGGGGCTGTTTTTTGGGCATTGGTGGTGCCAAAGTGCCCAGCTGAACTAAAACAAAAGGTTTTCATTTCGTTCTATTTCAGTGGTCATTGAAGAAGTCGATGGTGCAAATCTCAGCTAAAGCACGTTTTCAATCAGTGTGCGGGGAAGCCATTTTGTGCAGCAGTTGGTGCAGGTTGAAATCTGAGCGCAGGACCACACACACCCTTTTTGGTATACTGCTGCAATGCTCTTGTACTTCTAGCAGCATCGAGCTTGTCTTCGCCATGGCCCATTCCAGAATTATTCAGGAGACTAATCAGACCCCAGGGAGGGGGGCCGCATTGCTTGGGGCCCAGAATAGGCTCCATTAGATCTCCATTTGGACCACGGCCAACCCTGCACAGATGATTAGTGCCTGTGGGACAACTTCTTGCTCCACCCATTGAGGCCCTCACGAAAAACTGACATTTTTCAGAGCACAGGCCGAGCAAACTGCTCGGTATAGTTTACATGGTGGTGCGTGGACTAATGAAGGTGCGCGAGAAGGATTGTTTTCATAATGGTTACTGGCTTGAGGTCATTAAGCGAGATCATTCATTTGTCATCTCAGGTCTTCTTGTTCCTCTCTGGAATGAATCTGCGTGAATGAACTGAATGAACTGTTACGAAAGCCACAGGCATACGGATCTGACAGAAAACGATCAGCGATCAGGCTCAAAACATTCACACACAAAGTTTTCATTGTGTTATCGGCAACAGAGGCGGCTTTGGAGAAGAGAAAGGACAACCGAGCAGAGAGCAGAGAGACAGCCAGCCTGCGAAAGAAACAGCACCAGTAATGAATATGCTTTTTGTCTTTGCGAATCTATAAAGATACACAATACAAACCCAATAAAACAGAAAGAGACGCAGTTCTCGGTTCTGTAAAATAAACGTTTCTTCCTAAGGCTAACCTTCATCCCGTGTTAATGGCATGATTGCAGTGGGAATGTATGTCAGGGGCAGCATAAACACCCCACATAGCCTCAACTCAGCCGCAGTGCAGTGAGAAAACATTGCATAAGGTGTTTTTCAAACGACAGTGTCTGCTGCCCGCGAGCTCACTGCTAAATCAACACATCACCCGCGAAAGTACTGATATCGATGACAAAGTGTCAGAGTTGCTTTCAGTCAAAACATGCCTCTGCTCCCACAAGCATGTCTTACTTGGGTGGTGGATTTTTTCCAGCACAGCAATACATATATACCAATCAATCAATCAATCAATCAATCTGTCTATCTGTCTGCCTGTCTATCTATCTTAGACAGATAGTCTATCTATCTAAATTTATATATATATATATATATATATGTATGTGTGTGTTTGTGTGCGTGTGTATTTATACAGTAACCCCCTGCTTATATGCGCTTCAGCAGTCACGGCTTCAGTCTCCCACAGATTTTTTCTAAGAACCAAACTAATAATTGTTTAAGGAAACTACAGATATCCTCTGCTTCTTTTCTCTTTTTCGTGACGTACATGCCTCAGTGCACAGACAGATATGGGTTTACATTTTCTTTAGGGGTAATGTATTAAAGCTGAGTTTAAAATGAAACTAAATTGTTTTGGGAGCATATTTGGGGACATATATATAGGGTTTACATTATAAAATATGCATTTTGAGGCATTTTTTTCACCACATCACACATAAATGTGGTTTTTCACTATAGGCGGTGCTTGTGGAATGTAATTGTTTACTCTATATATACATATATGACTGGTCTAACATCCAATACACAATACATGTGAATTTAGTCTACAAAACTGAAAAAACAAAAAAAACTTTCAGGTAAAAAACCTTTTTTATGAATAAAATAAATTAGCTACATTTCTTTGACTTTTTAGGAAACATGGCATCATGGAGTCAAAGGACGTAAAATGAGTATCTAGTTGCCTCTTCAAAAAAAGCTAATACTGGGTCATGATTTGATCTTCCAGCAGGACAATGATCCAAAACATGAATCCAAATCCTCACAAAAATGGTTCAACATCCACAAAATTAAGTTCTTGCTGTGGCCATTTCAGTCCTTTCACATAAACCTACAGAAATCCTCTGGGATGACATGAAAATGAGAGTCCAAAAGTAAGGACATAGAATCTTGGAGGATCTGAAGAGATACGGTATTGAGGAGACGTCTCCGATTGCTCGCTCTGTATTCTCCAGTCTCATGAGGCATTAAAGGAGAAGACTCAATCTATATCTAGATTTCTACACACACACACACACACACACACACACACACACACACACACACACACACACTATATGGACAAAAGTATTGGGGCGCCTGATCACCAACTTACAGCAACATGTAATTTAATGACATTGCATTCAAATACATAGACTTTAATACGGAGTTGGCCCCACTTTTGCAGATGTTGAAGCTTCCACTCCTTACAAGATTTGGGAGTTTCTGTGTGAATTTGTGCCCTTTCATTCTGTAGAGCATTTATAGGGTCATACACCGATTCTGGACGAGAAGGTTCGGCTCACATGAATCTCCGTTCCAGTTCAAAGTGTTGGATGGGGTTGAGGTCAGTGCACTGTGTGGGTCAGTCAAGTTCTTCCACAACAAACTCATCCAACCATGTCTTTATGGAGCTTGTTTTGTGCACTGGGGCACAGTCATGCTGGAATAGAAAAGGTTCTTCCCCAAACTGCGTCCAAAATCTCTTGGTCTGCTGAAGCATTAAGATTAAGCTCTTCACTGGAAGTAAGGAGCCTGGCCCAAACCTGGAAAAACAGGTATGTCCCAATACTTTTGTCCATATAGTGTGTGGGGGGGTGTGTGTGGGATCCTCCAGGATTCTGTGTACTTTTGGACTAGTTTTCATGGCCACATCAAGAACTTAATGTTGTGGTTGTTGAATAATTTTTGTGAGGAATTTGATTTTTATGTTTTGGATCATTGTCCTGCTGGAAGATCAGATCATGACCCAGTAATAGCTCTTTTTGAAGAGACAACTAGATACTCATTTTACATCCTTGATAGACTCCATGATGCCATGTTTCCTAAAAAGTCAAATAGAATGCATATATATATATATATATATATACATACATACACACACACACACACACACACACACACACACACACACACACACACACACACACACACA
>JBBPDE010212185.1:0-14467 GCA_037974605.1 Nannopetersius ansorgii
CACACACACACACACACACACACACACACACACACACACACACACACACACACACACACACACACACACACTGTGCTAGAAAACATGCTTTTCCACTTTCCTGCTTTGCCAGAGAGGGAGAAAGCTCAGCTAAGACATGAGTATCAGCAGATACAAGAACAAATGCCATATAAATGTTTAATGTTTTAAAAATATACAGCTTTAATTAAAGGCTCAGTTTAGGTCTAAAACTATGAAGTTACAGTATAGTAATTAGGGGTATGAACTGAACCGGACGTTATATAAAACTGAACCACTCTGTTTAAAGATAAAGGAAAAATGATCACATTAGGGAAAATCATCTCTTTGCTTTTTGCTTTTTAACTCCGCTCACATTCAGACCACAATCTTAACACTCGGTTTCAAGGCCAAGAACGGACCTGCACCTCCAAACTTATTAGCTCTGATCAAGCAGCTTCACTTCTCGTCCTCTGGACCGCTCTTCTGGAACCTCCACTGCTCAGAAGAAGAGGAAGACCTGCATCAAGACACTTCTCAGTCTCGCCCCCCCAGTGGTGGAACAAACTCCCTCTTCTGATAAGATCTGTCCCTCGCTGTCTTCAAGACCCCTCTTCAAGACGCCCTCTTCAAGACCCCACCTTTTCAAGATCCACCTCTTCAAGATCCACCTCTTCAAGACCCCCTCTTCAAGACCCACCTCATAAAGATCCCCCTCTTCAAAACCCCCATCTTCTTGACTCGCCTCTTAAAGACCCACCTCATAAAGACCCGCCTCTTCAAGACCCACCTCATAAAGACCCCCATCTTCATGACTTGCCTCTTCAAGACCCCCCTCTTCAAGACCGCCCTCTTCAAGACCTCCCCCTTCATGACCCGCCTCTTCAAGACCCACCTCATAAAGACCCGCCTCTTTCTTTTTGTCTTATCCATCTTTCCTGTACATTAAAAAACCTCTGGCTCTTTTTCTCCTAACTGTTCGTCCTTGTATTTGAGCCTCTGCCTGTTTTCTCTGACAGGGTTTATTAAGGTCTGTATCTCAGCTGGCAGTAACTCGGTTAAAAGCAGATGTTGATTTAAGTTTGTCTTTACAGGTATAAAGAACAGATGTAGACTTAATCACTGATGTACGTCACTCTGGATAAGAGCGTCTGCTAAATGCCATAAATGCAAACTCAACATTTCTGGGAAGTATGAGCCACTGTCTTCACCCCACACATCACTATATTAACTACAACAATCTATTATTCAGAGCAGCTCCTGCAGCTAAAGCACTGGTGAAGTCTAGAATTACTTCAGTCTCTTTGTGTTTCTTTAGAAACTGATTAAAGGGCACTCTTAAAGACATTCATTACGACTCTGACTGGCTGTCCCTCAGGCGTTCATCAGCTCTAATTGCTGGGGGACATGACACTGCAGCAGAGGTCACTGTGATCACTGGTTAAGAGACACGTCCTGCGTCACTATGGGCTTCTCTCTGCGCTCTTTATTGCTGCAACCTTTAGCCATCGGCACTACACTGCGATTCTGTAATTCAATTTGATTAGCCGGAGGAAATAATACACTATTACAGCTTTTAATGACTTTAAGATCCCTCGTGTACATCATGCTGGTGGGAGCGCTTTAATCATTGTGCTTCAATAACACCAGGTTCTAGGCGTGTTTCACTCAGCTTCTGACCGGAATACTGATGTGGTTCGTGGTTGTTGCAGGGAAATGTTTCCAGCCCTGTTCCTTTTTCAGGATTAAATGGAGGGCAAAGAATAAGATACAAGGGTTCAAGACAACTGGCATAGTGTTCCAGTAGTTTAATGAAACTGTTTGAGGAGCCCTGCCAAAGTCTGGGGCTTTGTGTTTAACATATGAGTAGAGTGTATAATTTAGTCCTCAGCATGTTAGTCATCCTTTAATAACTCGGGAAACCACAGTGCCAAACGTTTTTTGTTCACGTTATTTTTTTTTAAGCAGGAGGCTATTTCTTAAGTAAAGTAAAGTAAAGTAAAGTGGCCCCTTATTGTGATGCATGAACACACCACAGTACAGCACACAGTGTAAACGGTGTAAAATTCTTTCTCTACATTTAACCCATTTCCCAAGTGAAGCAAGGGGCTGTCGCCAACAGGGGGCGCCAGGGAGCAGTGTGTGGGGAGGGTGCCTCAATGATGACACTAGCAGTCCTGGGAGTCAAACTCACAGCCTTCTGATTGAGAGGCTAACAGACAGCTGCCCCAATCAGTCATCAAGCATTAAAACAGTTTGGGGTAGCCTAGTAGTTAGTGTTGACCCTGTGATCAGAAGGTTGTGGGTTCAAATCCGAGGATTGCTAGTGTCACCACTGAGGTAAACTTGAGCAAGGTACCGTAAATTACAAATACAGCATTTATCAGATGCTTTTATCCAAAGCGACTTCCTTTCCCTACCTACAGGGGGCAGTCTGCCTGGAGCTGCTTGGGGTTAAGGACCTTGCTCAGGAACCCAGTGGTGGTGCAGAAAGTAGGATTATAACCCATGACCTCTTGGTCCAGGGATAAGTATCCTCCACCACAACCCCATCTCCACACACTGCTCCCCAGACACCCCTCATTGGTGGCAGCTTCGCTTGCTGAATCGATGAAATGCAGAGAAAGAATTTCACGCTGTTGTGTGTTCATGTGTGATTATAAGGTGTCACTTTATTCTACTTTAAAGGTGCAATAGCATAGAGACACCCTTGTAATTGCTGTATGTTAGTAGTCACTGTTTTACTGACACTGCAGCCTAATGTAAGGACTGGTACAGAATTAGAGGTGATGTCCCAGTCAGATGCTCCCAAACAGCCCTTTTCAGATTACAGCTCCAGCTCCATAGGGTGGAGATCTAGTATACTAGCCCTTCCTAAGTACCGAGTGTATTTCTCTGTGTTCTGTTTTCCCCCTTGACCCCTTTCTGGATTTTGGATTGCCCCTTTTGCCTTGCAGACTTTACTTTACTTTTGTCTGGTTTTCTGGTTTTTGGACTTTTAGCTAGGTTGTTGGATTTTGCCTTTTATCTTTGTGAACTTTGTGTTTCATTAAACTTCTGCATTTGAGTCCATGTCTGTGAACATTACACCTACATTGCTATTTCAGAATGTCATCTGCTGCTATTTTATTGCGTTTATTTTTATTCTTGTTGCATTAACACTAAGTGACTTTCTAAGACATTCTGCACCACTGATCTGGTGCAGATCAAGGGAATCTTCTTACATTAGCTGCCACCTAGGTTGCCACCTTCAACCTAGCTAAAATGGCTAAACTGTCTTTAGTTCTAATTCTTCTTCCAGCGGCTTTTGATACCGTCAACCCTCAGATCCTTCTGGTTTCACTCAGCAAAACTCGGAATCACTGGTTCTGCATGACAGCGGATTGCATCCTACCTCAAGGGTCGCAGTTCTGTCTTAGAAAGACTGACTACTGGTGTCCCTGAGGGATCAGTGTTTGGCACCCTGCTCTTTTCCTTACTCACTTCTTCTCCTGGTGATATTACACCTCTCAGGCTTCTCCTACCGCTGTTATGCTGATGACACTCACCTCCTTTCCTCCTGGGTGGCTCTCAGATCTCTGCATGTCAGAATAACATTTCCTCCTGGGTGACAGCGCATCACCTGAAGAAAAATCTCCCGTATATCTCATGGGCTGACCTGAAACTGTTATCTCCTTTGGCTGTCATCATTCTTACAAAATATAAAATCAGGTGTTCTCTTAGATGACAGTCTCTCCTGAACTTGCAGGTTCCTTATTTATAACACCAGGACAACTCAGATACTTGTCCAGTCACTTGTCATCTCAAGACTGTTGTTATGCTGCCAAAACCAGTCTAGCTCTGTCGTCTCTATCAATTCTTGATCAGACCATGGGTCACAGCTCACCCTCTTAGACTAACATGTTCATATCACAACTACATTGAAAGTGAACATTTTGTCAAGTGAAAACACAGTGTGAACAGCCCAAAATTCAACCTCTGCATTTAACCCATTCACCAAGTGATGCAGGGGGCAGCCAGGAACATGGCGCCCGGGGAGCAGTGTGTGGGGATGGTATCTTGCTCAGGGTATCTCAGTGGTGCCTAGCGGTCTTGGGAATTGAGCCTGGACTTTCTAATCTCAGGGCGAATGCCCTAGAGATCGTTAATGTGAGGTGAAAATGAGAACCATATTACATGCTTTTAGTGTGGGAATACCACCAGCATTTCCAAAATTGATGATCAGGTCTTGAGGATGCATGCCATGGAATGTACATGGGATATGATGTGCTGTCATCCAGGAGGAAATGTCATTCAGACATGCAGAGATCATGGCTGAGCTCTGAGAGTCACTGGAAAGATAGGAAAGGATCATCAGCATACAAGTAGTAAGATTAAAAAAAATGTGAAGTCGTAATAATCACCTAGAGCGCAACAAGAGAGCAGGAGAAAGGGCCCAAACATTGAGCCTTGGGGAACACCAGTTGTAAGTCTCTGTAAGTTAGACAATGATTCTAAGCTTGATTAGTAGTTTTATGTACATGCTTGCATGTTTTTATGATTTAAAACCTAAAGCAAGTCGAATCTTTTGAATCTTTGAAGTTACCCTGCATCCAGCAAAACAGAGGTGAAAAACAAATGTTGAAAAGCTCAGCAAAAATCTTACTCAGTGTAGTTTGATCCTGTATAGTCCAGTATAGTGATTGTGTTCCTTCTGTTGAGTGTTTATACAGTTTCTTTCAGTCCCTCAGGTATCATTGCTTGATTCATGTCATCATTCAACCTTACTCTCATGGCCTTACTTTGCCTAACGATGAGCAATGAACATCCATTAGTAGAAATTTAGTGTTACATATTGAGAAGCATTTGTATCTACAGTTTTGTTAAGAGCCCTTGAATGACAGTTATTTCTTAAAATGCTGTAAAATCAATTTTTTGACATACAGAAAGCTGTTCTGACCCATATTCAGAGTCAGCCGTCCCCCGACACTGGAGCTCTTAATCCAGTCCAACCAGAGGCCTAGAATAAATCTGCATTCAATTAAAGGATTACTGCCTGTTTAAAATGTGCTTCTGCTTTGCGTACTTAATCTTCCGAGTGGGTGTCCATGAAGGATGGAGCGCATGAACTGCTGGGCCCACCAGAGTGTATGTAGCTCAGAAACTCAGATCCTCTGGCTGAGCTAGGATTCAACTGAACAACCAGTGCAGTCCCATAATGGCTAATTTGTACAATTCTGCAATAAGCAGCTCTGTTAAGAGCCTGGTGTGGCTATTTGGCTTTTGTTAGCATGAGATCTATTGAACATCCCCCTGCCTGTAATTCCCATGGATTCTTCAAAAGGTGCATTAAAATGCACACAATATATTAAACTAATAAAAATGTTAATGCAAATTCTTTAGTTCACTGTGCTTAAGTGCCTCAGGGCTGGACGAGTGTGGACAATCTATACTGTGGCACTTAGAGTGTGACTGCAGAATTTAAATTATTAATGAATAATACTGAACTGGAGCTGGTGGCATGACATTTGTTTCTGGTGTGCATGTACATTTACATTTATATCCAGAGTACTGTGCCTGAGTACCTCGTAGTCTACAGGAAAACATGGGCTTCACACTAGTAAGCCTAGTCTTAAAGTTTAAAGCTGCTTGTAGACTACGATTCTACCAGAAATTGAGTTAATACTCCATCAAGGCCATCAGATCACACACACAGAGTCCAAAGACATGTGTGTCAGGTGAACTGGGGTCCTAAATTTACCGCTTTACCCGAATTTACCCGGTTACAGAAAACAATTTAATTGATTTTAACATCCATTTACACACTGTAGCTGCAGAGTTTATAGACATCTCTGTGTATTTTAATTTTGTTCAGCATGTGTGCGTGCATATCTGAGCTAAAGTTCTGACTTTAATCCCATTAAAAACGTACAGGGGATTTTGTAAGTTCAACAGTGGTACCCTCAGTTTCAGTTTCAAATTTTATTGTAATGTACAGATAACAATTCAGCACCATTACCGGTAATGAAATTCTTAAGTCTTACGTTACCCTCTAAATTTACATGAACATAAATAGATAATAAGAAAAGTACTACAAGAAATAGAAAAGTAGAAAGTAAGTAAAATAATAAGATAAAATAAACTTTTAAAGATTCAGATTCGAAGAAGGATGTAAGGGGCAAAAATTTGAACTGGCACCTCAAAAGCCTTGGGACTTGCCAGGAGAAGTGGCAGATAACACTGTTAGAGCCAGTTATTTCTTACTGTGGATGAATTGAAGCTGTACTAATGTTATCTGTGTTGAAGGAGCCACTGAATCAAAGCATCAACAGATCAGTGAGAGGTGGCAGAGAGAAAGAATGCTTCATACTGCCAAAGCCCAAGTTTGCCCAGACAGGCACAAGGGTGGCAGCAGGAAAGCCACCTGGTCAACATTGCTGCACTGGGTCAGAGACTGGCAGATTATTATAGAATTTCAAATCACTCAGACTTAGTGTGAACTCAATGAGTCAATTCATTTGCACTGTCTAAAAAGTTGGTCTTAGAAAAGAAAACTTAGCAGTTAAAATAACGTATTTGTTGTTAGTGTGCAGTTATTACATGACCTTGCTTGTTGTGAGTGTGCAAAACATTGCATTAAAACACACTGGGTTCATTCAGCAGCTACATTAATGTTCAAATGGCAAAAAAGTCATTTAGCCAACAATGAATATCGGACAGATCTACTGAACAGTAAACAAGCGCAATATTTCTAGTGTTTTTACATTTATGGCATTTATCAGACGCTTTTATCCAAAGTGACTTCCATTTCCTACCTACATGTACTTCTGATCTCATTTAAAATCTCCAAATATGTGTTCGCTTGTTTTGTACTTAAAAACAGTTTAAATGACCACTGATGACTGTTCTCCATCATGTCTTGTATTTTTGTGTACTGAGATCGCTGTAATGTAAGTTCCAGTGCTGCAATAACAATATAAATTTGATTTATTGTCCAGCCTCAAGTGTAGAGTCTTCTGTACCTGAATATCAGTCTCTCACACACAAGTATAAAACATATCAAATATTAAAGAAAATGTAATGTAATGCATTACCCACAAAAGAAAGGTTGATATAACTCTCTCTACCCACATGTTTAGACAGAGCACAGCTTACTAATACTAATTACACTGAGATACATGTTGAAAATTGCGGGGGTGGGGGTGGTTAAAACACTAAAATACGAGGACGAGACACTGTTTATGGCGGTTGACAACCTTTCAGTGTAATACAGTCACTTCTCAGAAAAGTCCATCTTTTTCAATTATCAGATACAATGCAATACAGTGGACTGTTTTTAGAATGAGCAACTTTGGTGAGAGAGTTTTGTTTTCCTAACTTAAATATTACTGCTTGAACAAATGTGAGTATATTTCCCATGCCTTTTGGGTAATCCAAACACAAAGCAAACAACATTCAAAATGCCTGTCCTGATTACTGTCCATGACTACACGTCCATCAAGAATGAGGCAGTGGGGATAAGCTGGACGTGTATTAAGTTTGGACCTGGCTAAGTTTGTATCTTCATTGAGAACCATCAGCACACCAACTATAACAGACTTTAGGGCCTCATATCTTACAGTAACCTGCTAAGAAACACCCGTTCTTTACAATAAGGATTTACAGTCCAGACTTACAGGGGCAGTCTGTACTCATATTCAGTCAAACGCATCAATATTGAGTGGATGATCTTTCACCATTTAGAAGACATGGCCAAAGCAACTAAAGAGCTTTTCAGCCTGAAGAGGTGGTATATTCTCAACTGGCTGAGTCAGTGAAATTGCTCTGGAGCGATTTCAGGTTTGAATGCCATGTCGTTGTGCATCAGAAGTTCTTTGCCTTTGTGTGCATTCAAGCTGGAATAAACACTGCCCTGAAAGCCTTGATTTGAGCAAGTAACATTTTTCTTCGACTTCAAATGGGTGAAAAAGAGTCGCACATCTAACTGCAGAATGCAGTTTCACTTAGTTGCCTTTATCCTTGTGAGGGTGCCATGTTGTTAAGTATAACCTGCATGCATTAAAAGATTTAAATATGCAAATATGCATACATAGTAATTACGCGGATCAGCAGTCACGGATTCAGTCTAACGCAGATTTTCTTCTGAGAGCCGAACTGCATTACCAGTAATACACTGAAAAGTTGTCAACCTCCATAAAAAGAAGAAGAAGAAGAAGAAGAAGAAGAAGAAGAAGAAGAAGAAGAAGAAGAAGAGGCTGTAACATGTAGTATGACTGCTCCGTGTCTTGTCCTTGTATTTTAGTGTTTTAAATTTTTCCCCCAAATTTTCAACAGTTATCTCAGTTATTTCAAACTTTCTATTGTGTCTTTGCACGCTGCTAATGCTAACCGTTAATGCTAACATTTTTAAGCACTAAAGTTTTCTGATTATTTATTTACCTTTCCATTTTCTTTAAGGCTAATGTTTAAACTGAGTTTAAAATGAAATTAAAGTGTTCTGGGAGCAGATTTGGGGCAGATTTAGGGTTTACACTATAAAAACAAACATTTTCAAGCATTTCTTTTTACCACAACAATGCAGTTTTTCACTATACATGGGTGCTCTTGGAACGTCACCCCGCGATAAGTGGGGATAACTGTACATTTCTTTTGAAGGCAGGGGCGTGTCATGGTTGGTACATTGGCACCTTTATCCAGCGTCTCACCAGGTGAGCTCAGGATTGGGCCGCAGCCATCAGGTGTTGTGGCAGCTTGATACTGAACAGCTACCTCCAGTTCCTGCATTTGACCATCTGGCCCAGGAGCAGTCCTGCAGTGACAGACTTTTACACCTGTGCCAGGGGAGCCAGTCTGTCGCTGATTTTTCCATCACCTTTAGGATTCTGGCAGCAGACAGTGGGTGGAATGAGGCTGCTCTCCTGCAGTATATCACATGGCCCTGAACCCAGGGTGAGTTGGTCTATCATATTGCCTGGATGACAACTGGTAGTTCCTGATGGTGTAGAATGTCAATAATCACTCCATCCCTGTGTCCAGCCTCTTAGATTCCAGGTCGGTTAGCAACTTAATTTCCTCTGTCACTATTTTCTTGGGTGCCTTGACACAGCCTGTCCTAGTTAAAGCACTGGACCTTAATCCGGTCAGCGGTTCCCCAGTTTCTGACAATTTGTTTGCGCGTAGAACCCCAACATACACAGTTTCTGATACTCCCGCAGTCTCAACATCCACCAGGCCTGCCATGTTTATGTAAACACAGTCTGGTTTTTGATTGGAATATTGATTCAGTTCTGTCATCACACTGTTACTCATCATGTTGCATTAAGGAAATGCTGTCACACTTCACCTCGATTGAAAGTTCCCTTTCACTCCTCCCTTCAAACATTCCGCCTGGACACACTGCACATCCTGGGTGGCCTGTAACCCTCTCACCTTGAGATTGAGCTATCAAGCTCCTGCCTGAAACCATGCCCCCCTTGGCCATGTGTCTACCATCTGTCAGGACCTGAGACCAAAGTGATGGAGGAGTGTGTGGCCGAGGCATTCAGGCAGGGGTTCATTAGCTGATCAGCTGGAGAAGGAGGATGGAGGACACCGACCCTGCATCGACTCCCAGAGGCTCAGTGTTATTACAGTGAGATATCCACAAGCATTCTCGCTGATCCTGTCAGCCATTGAGCAGCTCTGTGAAGACAAGGTTTTTACTAAAATGTATCTGCAGAGTGGATATAATCTGGCAGGATGAATGAAAGACAGTGTTCTCAACTATTCTCACATGTCTGGCCATGACGTGTATCACGTATGGGCTGGTGAGTTTCCTTGGTGAAGACATGTTCCCTGACATGTTTGTTATTGTGTATATCTATGATGTCCTTGTGTATTCAAGATTCTTCACAGAGCACATCACTCATGCTAGACAGGCCCTCTCTGACCTGCTTGAGTGTGGATCATGGTTAATAGCTGAGAATTAATCTCAGAAATCTATTGATTTTTATAATCACATTGGGCCAGCAGGGGTCAGCATGAGCAGTATGTGAATAGCCAGAGCCCTGAAAATGCAGCATTGTCTGGGGTTTGCCAATTTTTATAGCAGGTTTATTGGGGTCTTCAGCTTGGTAGAAGCATCCCTCTTTAAACCAAAAATATTGCAATTCACTCCCATGGCCCAAGAAGCCTATGCCAAATAATTCACTATGGCTATTGTTCTTAAAATGCCAGATCCGGATCTTCCCTTCATGGTGGAAATAGATGCTTCAGGGGTCAGGTTGGGGGCTGTGTAATCGAAGCGTCACGTAGTCTCAGTAAATTCCATCGGCTTTTTATCTAGGCAATTAAGGAAGACAGAGCGAAATATATGATAAAGGTAATCGCAGGCCACTCACCGTCCCAGTGCTGTTCGAGCAGTGTGACACATCCTTTCCGGGTGCTCACTGACCTCCAGAATTTGGAGTACATTTGGCCGGCCAAACTGAAGACAGCCTCAGTTGTTGTTTTTCTTTCTGTTGTTCAATTTCAGAATCACAGACAGACCGGGTTAAAAAAAAATGGGAAAGCCCATGCTCTTGCCGGTTAATTTCCATTGCGCATCCAGAGCCTATTGTGCCCAAATCCATGATAGTGGCTCCAGTTTCCTGAGACAAAGGAAAAGAAATTACACAAGCTGTATGAAATCAATAATTGCCAGATGGCTGTTCTCCAGATAAATTGTTTTGGAGGCCACGGCACAGGCATGTGGTAGAATGAGCCCATACAAATCCAGGCACAGGACACCTGGGGTTTGTGTGCACATTAGAAATTACTCAAAGTAAATATCGGTGGCCCCCAGCACTAACGATATAAAAACCACTATCAGTGCAACCACCAAAACTCCACACAATTTTCCTGCAGGGAAATTAAAGCCCATTGTCTATACCAAACAGATCATGGTCCTACATTGCTGTGGACTTTGTCACAGATCTGCTTTTCTCAGATGGATACACTACTGTCCTGCCGGTGGTGGGCCATTTTTCGAGGGGCTGTCGATTCAAACCCTTTTACACCTCTTCTGTCTGTTCTACAGGCTCTGTATTTTATGTTTATGTTTCACGTATATGGCATCCCGAAGGATATCCTCTGAGATCATGGTCCCCAGTTTATTTCTAAAGTGTGAAAGACTCTTCACAACAAGCTGGGGGTCACCATCATTAGACTGGGGTGATAACCTGACGTCAGGTTGAAGAAATTGAGAGATTTTTTACCATAGTCAACAGCAGTTCTTGGAGTTCTTGGTCTTTTTGCACTAGTCTGCAACTGGTCGGACACCTTCCTGAGTAAGACCCTTAACCTCATGTTGCTTCAGGGAGACTGCCCCCTGTAGTTGGGGGCATAAAAGCCATAAGTGTACTTGGGCGTTAACCCCCAAATTAGTCCATGGGATCAGGCACCCACTAAGGTCCCTCGGGTGAACGCCTGGTCTTGCACGTGGGAATGCGTACAGGAGAGGCCACACAATCACCTGAGTAGTTATTGTGCCAGCACGCCACCCCCGAGTTGCTCAGGGCAGGCGTCTGCTCTTTGCCACCACCTGCCGCTGAATGGAAATCTTGGAGACCCTGGATTATCTGTCAGCACAACCTAGACTTCCCAGGTCTTCTCTGAATGTAGCTTCCCTTTGTTAATAACCTTCCGAGTAACAAATAAAATGTCTGTAGTATTCCTGCAAGTGCGTCACTTGCCCGCAGGCAATATTGGTGATATTTGAGTGTGGGACCCAGGTTTAACTGGTAATGATGAACTCTTTCTTTTCAGGACAACATGTGCAGTAGTTACAGACCTACTACAGCAATTAGAAGGGTGTCTGTATGCATTTGGCACTTTTCAAAACTAACTGCTAAATTCTCGATGATTAATTGGGGCAGCTGGTGGCCTAATGGTTGGGACGTTGTGGGAAAGTTGTGGGTTCAAATTCCAGGACGGCTAGTGTCGTCACTGAGGTACCCTTGAGTAAGGTACCGTCCTCACACACTACTCACTGGGTGCTCCTCATTGGTGGCAGCCCCCTGCTTCATTTGGTGAATGGGTTAAATGCAGAGAAAGAATTTCATATTGTTCACTGTGTGCTATGGCATGTTCACATGTGACTATAAGGAGCCACTTTATTCTTTTCTTATTTTGATCCTAGAATGGCAATTTTCACCAAAAAGTAAGAAGAATACACAAAGTTTTCAAAGTCTTGAGTGGAAATTTTTACACGTGTGAGCCATGGTGCCGCAGGAGCTGTATGGTGCTGGCGATAGAAAAGCTAAGCTAATGTTGTTCCTAAATAGCTAGCACGTAAACCTGGGGGTGAATTATAACAAGACAGCAAAATGGTATGTGGAATGGAAAAATATTTACTGACAATCAGTGTAGCAAGCATAAGAACCACAATGATGCTGACAATAATGAGCACCGCCCTTGAAGCAACATTTCGCTAATTCACATCAGTTGGGCAGTTTCTCCCCAAGGGCAGTTAGGATGTAAATGCAAATGTGTGTGAACACTGATATGGTTCACTCTGTTTTTCTTTTGAAGTTAAATGTTCATATTACATTTTTGTCCATCCAAATGTAAATTGGCGGTTGTGACATAATCATGGAAGAAATCCCCAGAATCACTTAATTCTAACAGTGATTAAATCTGATGAATCAGTGGGGACTGCATGTGTATGCGAGGACATGTGCATACTTGTATGAGGGAGTAAGATCTTTTTATTGAAGAAGAAATTGCTAGATCGTCATTGATCAGTGTTAACACTGTCACTACAGTCACTACAGTTACAGTTAGACCATTAAAACTACTCTCTGTCTCTGTGACTGCAGTTACATCATCTCTGATGTGTCCCTCTTCCCTCTTTTCCTGCTAGACGGAAGGTGAAGCCAAAGTGACCTTCTGTCATATGTGAACACACCTCAGCACACAGTGCGAGCAGAATGGAATTCTTTCTCTGCATTAAATCCATTTAACCCATTTAAATCATTATTTATCCCATTTAACTCATTTAACCCATTTAACCCATTTAACCCATTCACCAAGTGAAGCAGGGGGCAGTCAGGAACACATCCCCAGGGGGATGGTACCTTACTCAATGGTACATCAGTGATGCCGCTGGCGGTCTTGGGATTCGAACCCACAACCTTCTGATCGCAGGGGCAGCTCCCTAACCAACAGGCCACAGTGTGATTTTTCAGACCTCATCTTTATTAGCTTCATTTGGCTGATAAAGGAGTGTGGATCTGGGACCAGATGAGTACAAGTAGGTCTTGGTGAAGATGACAAGAAACTGGAGATGCATGTATTAAACACTGCAGATCCATTCATGTATCATATATTCTAGTGTACATGGAACATGGATGTGACAGCAGATTGCAGATGAGCTCTTTAACACTTTTTGGCCGAAGGCCCTGATGATGGCATATTTTAATGGTCCAGTTTCCTCATGACATACATGTTCTCCCTCTAAGCTCCCTTCTGTGGGCAGAAAGGGATTCTAATCACCACGAGCGAGTTTATTGGCCAGCCGTTTTTCTTTTAAAATCTGGAGACGGAAGCTGCTGTGTAAGAGTTTGCACTCAGAGCCAGACATTTTTTGGCCACGTATGTGCCCACGCTTTTGAAGAAAAGAGCTTTTAGTTTCAATTGCTAACAGCTGGATAAACAGCATAAAACAACATGATTGTAGTAAATGGATGAAATAAAAGGGAAGAAAAGGAGGAAAGGGCCTTTTTAATCGGCCTGTAGAGCCTGGTAAAGGGAGGAGGAGAAGGAAGTCCTTTCTTTAACAGCAAAACTAACCCTGCACTAGGACTTTGTATGAAACACATCACAGACAAGCACAAAGCAAGTCTAATTTGATTCTCACGCCTCTGCCTGCTGTAGCTTGTTTTTCAGTTGGTGTTCTGTGTTCTTGGGGCTGTGTATAATGCATTCTACACATCACAGAATGCTCGGATTCCTGAGAGAATGAAGATCTCTCTTGCTCTCTCTGTCTTCCACCCACCCCCATCTCCAGAGGTTTAGGCTTTTTTCTTAACCAAGACAGCTCTGTTGCTCAGGGCTGCGCCCGGGGAGGAGAACGTTCCTCAGGGCTGCAGACAATGAGATGATTTCTACTTCACTAGAGGGGATGTTTAAATAAAGAGTGAGTTTGACAGAGTGTGTTTTAATGCTGGGAGTCAGGTGAGGAGGTGGACTTTACCTCCTAATCTTGGCAGGTGACTTTATAAACAAATCAAGAACCTTGGCATGGGCCCATTATATATATCATTCAATTTGCCAAATAAAATATGCCATACAGTAATCCACCGCTTTCACAGGAGTTACGTTCCAAGAGCACCCGCGTATAGTTGTTGTGCTTTGGTTAAAAAAAATGTCTATTTTTATAGTGTAAATCCTAAATCTGTCCCCAAATCTGCTCCCAGAACACTTTAATTTCATTTTAAACTCAGTTTAATGCATTACCCTTAAAGAAAATGTA
>JBBPDE010212192.1:0-11964 GCA_037974605.1 Nannopetersius ansorgii
GGCTAGCCCTCGACCATGAGCTTCCTCGGAGCACAGACGAGACTGGAGACCAGGGTTCCATGCTGTGATTACTTTATTTAACAAAAACAAGAATAACACAAACAGGCATAAGGGCCACCAGGATCAGGAACGAGAAACAGGATAATGTGCAGTAAATGAGGTGATGGACAGATCACTGGTGCAGATACCAACAGAACTTAAATACTAAACATAATTAGAACCGAAACACAAGACAGGTGGAAACTCAGGAACACGTGACAAAACCCGAACAGAACATGAATCAAAATGAAAGTCGTCAAAAACACACAACTGAAAACAGACGCAAAAACTGAAAAGCAGCAGCTGCCGACCGAACCGTGACAATATGCGGCTTGTCTGAGTGCTAACTGTATAGTTTGGTGGAGGAGGAATAATGGCCTGGGACTGTTTTTCATGATTTATGCCCCTTAGTTCCAGTGTCTAGGTAGCTGTGACATTCCTGGTCAGCAGATGCTAGAGGCCACCTTTGTCCAAAGAATATGAACACTAACCGTCACACTCCCCGTCCTCTGTGTATTAGCTTCTGTTCGTATGAATGTTTGTGTTTTGGCCCTCACGCTTTCATTGTGTGTTCTTTGGAGTTCTTGGTTGTAAATAAAAAGCATCAAATAGAACCCTGTCTGCACCTCGCTGCCCCAGCCTCACGTGACGGTAACAATGTGCTTCCAGGTTTTTGGAACAGTTTGAGGAAGGTCCTTTTATATTTCAGCATGACAACACCCAAGAGCACAAAGTGATTTTCTAGCATGTCATGATCAGCTATGAGCCATACTTTATGGACATTAATATTTGACATCATAAATGCCTAGATGTTGAATCCTGCAGCTGTGTTCCAACATTTAGTGTAATGCAATCACAGACGAGTAGAGGCAGTTACTGCAGCAAAGGAGGAACAAACTCTCTATTAATACTTAAGGTTTTGATGAGATGTTCAGAAGAACATGTTGATGTTAATTCTGGCCTCATTTTGTCATACACGCATACACTTCACTATACACTGTACTGTACACTTTTGAATTCAAATGTATTCAGCAGTGTAGAAAGAGAGGTGTATAGTGTTGTAGAGCACAGAGAAAAAGTGCACCACGCACACATTCATTAGCGTAACAGCAAGGATCATCAGTGCCAACAAGGCAGAACCCTTTCAATATCTCTTATAAACCTGCCCTTCAAACCTCCTCTTCTTCAATCTGCTCTGTCCTTCCATACATCCCTTCATCCTTGAGGAATGAAAATTTAATAGTCTCAGCTGTTGCCAGCCAGAGCTCCAGCTGTTGCTACGATGCAAGGAGCCATCCTTAATCATTAAACAACCACTGCTCCCATTTTGTCTGCCTTTGCATGCCTTTGATGTGACTGAAGGATCAGTTTAGGTGCCAGCATGTGGCGGGTGCAGGTTAACTTGAAATGCATTAAAGATTTGCAGGCCTTGCCCTTAGTTTGATTTGAAGAAAAACTCTGTCTCTTCGAAGAAAAACAAGACCATGTAAGCTTAAGGGTGCAGTAGTTAAAAAGTTATGACAAATGAAACATGTAAAACACTTCCATTATGACGATTTTGGGATGTGTCACTTTAACAGTGGTTATTACACTTTACATTAGTGGAAAACTCTCTCTGCTAGTCCTGGTATAGATAACTATAGAAACAAAGACAGCTGTTTTAATAATATGGCTTTTATTTTTTGTTTTTTTTATCTTCAAGCATCACATTTTTATTCTCTATTTTTATTCATTTCTATTCTGTAAGATTGAGTTAATTAGCTGTAAACAGCTTTATTACTTGTACCCACTTTCAAAAAAAGAGTCAAGAGGTGTGGACTGTATCGGAAACCGAACTCTTTTCATTTTATGAATACTTCTACATAGCCTGCTGCTGTGGATAAGAGCGTCTGCCAAATGCATGAATGTAAAATGTAAATGTCTTTGTCACAGGATTCAGACATGCACTGCAGTTTGGGAGGTATGAACAGATGAAGATTTGATTCTCAGAACTAATTAATTAACTGCTGAACTATACAGCCCAATCTGAGAAGTGTCATTGCATGGATTTCAGCAGTTAATGCTCTTGGATAAGACTGGCCGAGTCATGTGGCAGGTACCAAGGGGAGCTGTTATTCAGTCCAGTGCAGTTTGTAATGAGCCTTGTGCCAATGGTATGTCAACATATTGTGTATGTTCTCTTTGTTTAAAGGCACAGTTCTCTCATGGGGTCTCAGCTCTGTCACTTTATGTGTTTTTGAAAAATCTCTGCAGTTTACAGGATGGATCCTAACAGATACATTTACACAGCCACAGTAAATGGGTCAAGGATAAATACCCAGATAAAGAGTGTTCTGGGGAAGAGAGCTCCAGATTCCTGCTGTGCCTCTTCAACTTCGGCAGGTGGGCTATTTTTGACTCAACCTGCCGGTGTGTGTGTGTGTGTGTGTGTGTGTGTGCATGCACTAAATCTCTCTTATGGCAAAACACTAAGAGATGTAATGCATAATACATTTTGATGATACTGCATAATTACCCCATTAATTGTCTGCTACACAAATAGTTGATATTTCACTGAGTTATTAGTACTTTTGTGTAACAGGATACTGCGTGTGAAGGTCACTGTTGAGTTATTTAAAAAGAAATCTCTTGCCAAATTGCAATTTTCTTTAAGATGTTTTATATTTTAGATGGATTCCTAAGTTGTACCCAGTTGATCATAAGCTCATCTCAAGATGTTAAATTGGTTTTAAAGTCATGGTTATTGTGGGCTACACTGTAAATTTAAGATCTAGAGGGTAATTAGTCTTGTTTTATTGCTGTTCTGAGATGCCTAAGCCTGATAAAGTAGTAGGGAACCTTCAGGGTCTTCTAGTGTAAATAATGAAAAGTTATGGCAGGATAAATATGCAAAGCAGCTTTATTAGGGGCAAATCAACACTCATAGTTATAAGTGGTCAGTAGGTTTGTTTAGGCCTTCAGGAGCTGGATTGAAGGTCTTACATGTTACATAAATTACCAAAATAATTAAAAAGTCACAGAAGAATCACATTTGCATATAAAAAAATTTCCCCTTGAGCCTTCTGAAAGTTCTAGGCATGTTACTGACTGAGAATCGCTGGGGGCCCCATGCCAGAATGCCCTTGACTGGTTTCGACACCTCACAACTCCACACATACCCTACCCCAAATAGGGGCAAGAGATGCTTAAAGCTCCAGCAGAGATTATTGTCCCGGATCATGTTTACGGACTACAGACTCTCAGTTACTCTTCCTAAAAATGTACCTCTATGGACACTTAGCTGCACCAACACTGTTAGCCATAGATGGTCTGTCTGACAATAATCTTGTTCACGAAGACCTTCTCTTCTTATTTATCCCAATAACGACTTTTTTTTTCTTTCTCTCCAGGTCGACCAGAGGAGGATGGGTTCCCTTATTGTGTCTTGGTTCCTCCCGAGGTTTCTTCCTCCAGCTGAGTGAGTTTTTCCTCGCCTCTGTTGCCTTTGGCTCACTAGGGGCTCGAACCTGGACTCTTTAAAGCTGCCTTGTGACAACTTAATTGTAAAAAGCACTATATAAATACACTTCAACTGTACATGAGTGATAGTCTAACCAGATTTGAGTCAGCATTGAAATGTGTTGCTGCAGCACTATGTCAGATCTCTTTACTGAAAGAGTCACTGTAAAACTGCAGCGCACAGGTTCACAAATATGTTTGTCTATTACAAGCTTAAGAAAAACCTTGAAATATGTTTTATAAGCTTTACAAGCATCCACATTTAATCTAGAAAAGTCAGCAAATAGTAATGTGCAAATGTGTTTGTGCTAAAACAGCACTAGAAATCTGTTAGGGTGCTAGAAATGAGCATTATGAGCATGTTTTATCTACATTTTTTATTTGAGGTTTTGACTTTTTTTTTTTTTTCCAAATTATATGACTAGCTGTAACTAAATACTAATAACCCGTGGTCTTAGTACGCAAGCCTCTGAAGTAAACTCTTCACTACACACTACACTTAACTTATTACAGTTTACTCATTTTTTAAAAGAAAATGTATACTTTATGTTACACATTAATTGATTGCCTATAGGGCCTGAGCATATGTACTGAAAAATATAATTGTAAACTATTTTGTTTTCTTACAACACTGCAGCACTGTATGTTAAACCTATCTGCATGAGTCCCTAAGCCCACTTTAACCCTGTACTTAATGCTGTTCTTTTAACAACGCCTCTGTTAGCTCAACTACATGCTTGCCAGAGAAAAAGAGAATGTGTTCTTCAGTATGGGATGAATCAGCTAGGAAAGCCGGAGGGGTTTTAGTCACCCCCTGCTGGTTTGGCTAGCTTAGAGGTCTTAGAGGTCTACCCACAGAGCCTTCTGTGCTGTTCTGTGTGTCTGCCAATAAAGAGCATTCCCATTTAAAGTCTAATCTCTTCTTTGACTAATACGATAGTTATTATTCAAGTCTTCTGTGATACATACACATTTATATAAAACGTAACACATCACATGCTGTTTACATGAACATTCTTACATACATAATCGGATAGACACCTGCATTTTAGTCCACTAAGCTAGTGAATCAGATTGGAGATTGGTGCAGATGTTGTGTGTGTGTATATATATAAATAGCATGTTAAGCTGTTTCAATGTTTCCCCTAACAAAGGGTCTGGTTTGGTTTAATACCATGAATTTCTTGCACAGTGAATTCACAAGGAACTCATGGAGGATATGTGTTTGCTGAAGATACTCACTGGGACTCTGAGAGCAGAGAGGCATGTCCGAGAGCAGAGACGAGGAGAACAGAGAGAGCAGACACTGTCAGGAAGTTGTTGGTACAATGTGCTGACATGGCAGTTCACTCAGAGAAGCGAATGCTTAAGGGGATAGATGCACAGATGGTGGGTTAGACAGCTGTATTAGGTGCATTATTGATTTGAAGCAGTAATCAAACCTAATGCCATAATCATAAAAAATTGTAAGTTAGGCTGAGTTCACACCAATTCCATTTAAAAGACCAGGTGTTTTTCCATCAGGAGTGGAACATTGTCAAAAGTTGAAAAGGTAACATCAAGAGTTTTTAATCAGCAGATCAATCAAATCACAGCTCACAGAGAAAGTGAAAACCAAGATAGAAAGTTTAACTGCAGTGTTTGTTTGCAGAAGTACTGTCTTCTTTGTAATTTTCACCTCTAAAACCAAAGACAAACAACATTCTCCTCAAAACGGTATATGCTTAATACTGAGAAATCAAATTCTGTAATTTACAGTTTGTTATAAAAAATAGTCATTCCATGTAATCAGCACCAAATAACACTGCACTTCTTTATCTCAGTAAACAGCTCTTCATATCACTGACTGGTGGACCTTCAATCCTGTCTCAGCCACCAAACTCCTTCAAAGTGAGTGTTGGCCAATCTGTGGCTTCAGTCAGCTCCCGACTTGCTCTGATGCTAGGCTTTGAGGAACGGCGATGTCTAGGCACAGCCTGGGTGGTTTGATGCTACAGGCATTTATTCACAGAGCTCTCAACAAATGGATATCATTTATTCATAGATATAGCCTTCTAATATATTGTGCATGTTTGTAACTTTATCACTAATTTTCCTAAGAAGCCTTTGCCTTTCGTTTTCACAGCTTTGCTTCACATCTAGTCAGTGATCCATGAATTTAATTTAGAAAAGGTGATTTTTAGTCGTTATACCACTTGTAAGCCAGCTGGATACAATGCAGTCGGATACACATCCAATATTTATTCAGAGCTAAAACCAAAATTCTCCCTGGAGTTGCCATGAAATGAGCTCGGGCAACCCAAGCTAGGACTCTGGCACACACTCACACCTCTTTCAAATATGACTAATTTAATCAAGGTGACTTTACCTTGATTAAACTCTCTCAGGAGCTGTCAGTCATCTGACTTCTCGCCTGTATTTCCTCAGCAACATCTGCTCGCAGTGTTTCCCCCTCCCACACTTTCGCTCCTTTCAAGATTCTGTAGCACTCAACCAGTCAAGCAGACATGTACCTGTCAGCCCCATTTACTCCAGCAGTAGCTGAAACATTTGCCACAGCTATTGCAATGAGTAAAATATTACGATGGGCTATTGTACTTCACTCATCTGATTTAAGAGCATGGCGGGGGGGAAAAAAAGGAAAACTCTTCAGCCCTTCCTTACCTCAGCCTTGTTCCTGTTCAAACTGAGAGACTCTCCTCTTGATAGGTCATGCACAGAGAACACAGAGAGTCTCTGATTTTCAAGAGTGCTTGATCTTTGGCAGCTTTCAAGTTTAGAAGATTGTGACTTCTGCGCTTTTGACTTTGCTGTCTTGACAAAGGGACAAAGAACACCTTTCAAGTGCTAAAGCTATTTCCTTTTCTTCAACATTTTTCTACAATAATCTATGTGTGGCCATGCAAATTTGATTGATGGGCTGCATTAGGCAGATTGGATAGGTGAGGCTCGGACAGAATGGCTCTCTCTGATATGCAAGTCAAAAGAACAGTCAATCTAGCTTCCGTTCCTGAAAATGAGCAGAAAGGAATCTGATTTGAATCTGTATTTCACTCTGATTCTCAATGACAGCAGCACATCAGAGACACGAAAGGTGGCGGCGAAGGAAGCCGACGTCACTGCGTGTGACATTTGGCACATTAAAAACTAGTCCGTTACTATGTAAGCAATACAAAACGAATACTGCATCAACATAAAAAGTAGCGAATACATATATTAAGCATTTCTAAAAATAAATATCACAAATTTTTTATGCACTAATCAACAAATGGGAGTTAATAAATGCAGTCTTTCAAAAATGACGGAGTAAAAATGAAGGATGGATCGGTTTTAAATGTGTCCCTTTACAACAAAGACGCCAACAAATGATTTATGTCAGTCTGGCTTTAAGTTAGAACCTCACATTCAGCTGCTAATCCAATCCATACAGTCGATTGTCTTTGGCATCCCTGGGTAATCTGAACAGGTAAAAAACATGAAACACACTGACCACCAATATGTACTCAGTCAGGAGACGGAAGCTTGCCTGTCAATCACGTTACCTGCATATCTCATTCTTGCCCATCAATCACGCTTCAGGTCTACAGCAGATAGTGGAGAGGCTGCCTAGCCTCACAGTCAGTACCTTTCTGTGTTTTGAGAGACAAGCTTTGGAAAGAACACCAGACTTGTCAGCTCTAGTAGGGTTGGCTTTTCTCAAACTTTCACACCGTGCAAGGAATAGACCACCATCCTACACATTCAGACCAAACTGGAAGTGACTGTGATGATACTCATTTGGGTCAGATCACAGTCTGTTCAGAATATTCCAGCCAAATCCACTCCAACTAGTCCACCTTTTCACCAGCAGCACTGCAAGTGTGAGCAGACTTATTATCTGGCACCATCACTTATGACTGGCACATAAATATGCAGATAATGACTGTAAGCTATGTTTTTCATATCTTGTCCCTATAAAAACAGAACATATAAAAATGTGTGGATCATGACTCTAAGAGATTTGACCTCTTGAGGCATGGACTCCACAAGACTTCTGAAGATGTGCTGTGGTATCTGGCACCAAGACATTAGCAGCAAATCCCTTAAGTGACTTTAAGTTAGGTGGTGGGCCTCCATGGATAGGATTAGTTGGTCCAGCACATACACACAGATTGGACTGAGGTCTGAGGAACTCCTTGTCATGTTCCTCAAACCAATCCTGAACAATTCTTTTGTAGTTTGGCAGGATCAGCATGGGTACTCTGACTGGTCTGCAACTACGGTATATTCTCAACCTTTTTTGTCATAGCCAGCATTAATATTTTCAGCTGTTTCTGCTTCAGTGGGAATGGAATGGTGCACCCTTGGACCTTGGGCACCCTTTGTTGCTGGGTCACTGGTTGCCCTTCCTTGGACCACTTTTAGTGGGTACTAACCACTCCATAACAGGGACATGCTTCAAAACCAAGGATTCCCTACCCAGTTGTCCATCAAATCCTTTCTCTTACCCATTCTTCCTGCTTCCAGCATCAAGAACTGACTGCTCACTTGCTCTGAGATATATTCCACCCCTTGACAGGTGCCATTGTAATCTGTAAAGGTGTCCCATTTTTATAACACACTGTGTCATTTTTTCTGAAAGCGCCCCATTTCCTGTAGTTTTATCAGTTTCAGTGGCAATTGTGAGATTTTTTTCTTCAAACTATGCTCATGTTTGCAGCACATGTGTCCAAACACATAGAATTAATCTCCATTCAAATGCAAACAGGTCCTATGGCAGGACAATGCTATTTAAATTTTGCCAAAGCAATTACTGTTTGCCACTGCAATTGCATTCTCTGATCTGTCATGATCAGAGAATGCAATTTAGCTAAAAACAATGGCATAAAGAAAGAAAGAAAGAAAATCTGAGCAGATTAGGCAGGCAGAGTGTTGTATAACTGCAGCACTGTGCTCAGCTGGACAACATGTACTATCTGGACACCCAGGATAAATAATAACACAGTGTATTTATGAGCCAATGATAGAGAATAGATGATTACACAAGTCAGACTTCTCTTAAATCATCTGAGCATTTAAGAGTGCTGTTGCTGCTGCTGGACACTGACGTCTGAAAATAAATGTTAATATCCCACTGTAGCTGTGATAGCTGCATTAACTGTTGTTTTATTTTAAATATAGGGTCTGTGAACTATGGGGGTCCGTAGTAGACAAACGATCATCTGTCTAAAAGATATAAAGTGACACAATAAGTTGCCACAGTAAACTCAGAATCGTTTTCCCTGTGTGCATTAAATGTATGGTGCATTCTCTTTCAGGTAAAGTGGGGCAGCACTGAATCATGACACTGTAAATGTGCTGCGGCATACAGAAAACCCTTCCAGGAAACGACAATATGCATCTGTGCTGACATGCTTAAATATTCTGCCTCTGTTGTGCTTTTGTAAGAAATGTACATACGAGTGAAATTTTCCGAGTTAAAGATCATCAAGTTTTTCCCCACAAAGCTGCTACATTATTCACGTCATGAAAAAAGAATTATACAAAAAAAAAAAAGTGATTTTCTTCTCTCTCTAGCAAAATCCATCAGTGGTATTTTTCACCCGTCTAACAAAGGTAGAAGGATATACCACACAAATGTGTCAGATGCAGCCATTTTTTAAATATTTCACCTGTATAGAAACGTACCCATTTAAAAATCAAGGTTTCTGGAAAATGTTTATTAACTTGACACTGCTGAGAAAGTGAGGTTATTACATTCATAACTGTTCTGAAATAGACACATTCATCTAAAATCTTTTTTTTTTTTGACACTTCATTTTAATGGTCTTGTATAAATGTAAACACACACCTTGTCTTTAAGTAAAATGTCTATTAAAAACAGCTGAACGTAAAATATGCCATTAAGATAATCCGTAAACCTAACCTTAACCTTGATCTCAGTGTTAACCTCAATATCGAATCTTATTCTAATCCTAAACCTCACCCTAACCTTAACATTAACCCAAATAATGAATATTATTCTAAACCTATAATTATTCTATAAACCTATAATGCTGTTGATAATCTTCTGAACTTCTCTAGAAACTTTCTGAACAAACAAAGCCCCTGTAGATCATTTATGAGAGACTCTGAAAATAGAGCAATATTTATTTTATTTCACTGCCTGACTATTTTCAATTGGATACACGTGAATAGAAATGTAAACACTATTATTGTATTAGAAACAGAAATACATTTATAGCACCCAAGTGAAAGGTACCAGAGTTTGTCTCAAGTCAGGTGAAAACTGAGCTGCATTAGTGACCTCAGAAAACTCAGTGTGTTGGGCTTCCACTCAGCAGCTGAAGACCAATAAATCTCTGAAAAATCTACTTATAAACTCCCAGCCCCCACTTCACTGCCAGGGGATTCCCACTGCTCCCTCATAGTTCCCTAAACTTTTAAAAGGCCTGTATAGGAGCTGCATGCTATACATTCTCCTCTGCAGTCCACTCACCACTCATAGTGCGTAGAAGTTACCAATACATTTCTCAATGCAGCCTTACAAAAATTTTGCAGGTTTGAAATCAAGCCTGAACAGAGGAGCATCTTGCTTTGTCTTTTCTTCTTTCTTTATTGTAGCCATTCAAAGAAGACTGGAAATTATCAGCACATTTTGAAGCCTTTTCACTGTTCGCTGTATTTTTGTTTTGATAGACAAACATAGCTTGCCAGTGTCGGTTGGAGTGGTGCGAAGCATGCGCCCACTGGACTCTGGAGCAGTGCTCTCTGGAGTGATGAATCACGCTTCACTACCTGGCAGTCTGATGGATACTTTTGGGTTTTCCAGGGTTTGTGTGGGGCCTCTTAGTTCCAGTGAAAGGTGATGTTACAGCTACAGCATACAAAGACACATACACAGTCTAGGTACAAGTAAATAAGATACTGCTATTCATTTTGTTATACATAATGCACGACCTGGAATGCAGGAATAGGCATTAAAATACTGGTCCTGTTCAGACTGAAATGGTTTTATTTCTGTTTTCGTTTCTGGTAATCTGATAGAAGAAAAGGCATTAGTAAGGAATATGAAGGGCAGCTGGTAGCCTGGTGGTTAGGGAGTTGCCCCTATGATTGAAAGGTCGTGGGTTCAAATCCCAGGATGGCCAGTGGCACCACTGAGGTACCCCTGAGCAAGGAGGTATCGCCCCCACACTCTGCTCTCCCTGGGCGCTGCATCAATGCTTCACTCAAGTGAATGGGTGTGTTCATGCTTGACTATAAGGGGCCGTTTTACTTTACTTTAAAGTTCAGTGTCTCATTCATTGCTTGCATTTGAAGAGAACAAAAGAAAGAACTGAATGAATCACCACTCTTATCTGAACAGTCTGCCATTATGAAACAGAGCTCAAATTAATGAAATTACACGATGTTAATTATGACACTTTTCCAGATCAAGTAGAGGAAAAAAAATATGGAGTGTTATGTAAAAAATATGTAATCATCTTAATCTGCAATCAGCATTTCTTAGTAATTACTCACTATCTATTTGCATTTCTAAAACCAATATTGGCACTGAAAAAGTCTGAAAATGCAAATTATTCTGCATTTTAAGGAGAATATGAGATAGTAACAAGCTGTTTGGCTCATCTAATTGAAAGGGATCATGGTCCCAACAAGAGCATTGTCAATGGAAACAGTGGCAAGGTTTAGAAAAGTCCTTCAAGAATGTAATCCTATGCAAAGTATGTCGGCTGTTCCCATTCCCATGTGTGTAAAATTTTATGCAAATATAGATAAAATGGAAAGACTATAAAAGGAAAACTCATAAGCAGACTACCAATGCCCTCAACAGGCCAGGGTAGAAAACCGAATAAAAAATGTACAACAAAATAAATGAACAACAAACAGGAGTCAATGTTTGTGGTGGAACAATGTTTGTGGTGAGCCCATACCTTAAAAAAATCAGGCCTAAATAGAATCAACAAAGCAATCATTGTGGGTTTTTTTAGTTGATGGCTCCATAATTTTTTTCTCCACATCAAGTGATTCCAACATTTTTTCCTCTACTTTAGCTGAAAAATGCCATTAATTGATCAAATTCAATTTAGGGGAGGCGTGTTTCACCAAGCCTGAATATCTGCGCCTTATGTGTGACTTGTTTATTTTCTATGAAGAAAAAAAGCTTGGGGATTCTGAAATGTAATTTAGTACAGTCTTGTATGTCACATGTTCTCCACACATCTTTTTTTACTCACCATACCATCATCCCATTTCATTTTCCCATAATCTTGTTTGGTATTAATCCTGGCTTAAAAGTGGGTCTTAATTGCCTGTTCGCTCCAGAAATTTCTATTTCTTTCGCATTTTTCTTTTGTTATCAGTAAATCAAATCAGATTACTGATAAAGAAACATCGCTCCGAAATGATTTACAGACACATTCATGCTCACAGTCTTCTGTTGTG
>JBBPDE010212226.1:0-14461 GCA_037974605.1 Nannopetersius ansorgii
AGGCACACAGGTGTTAGCAGGTGTTATAGACACTTATTATAAAGTGAGACCAATTCTCGTTTTAGGAAGTGTGAGTCTGTAATTTGATTAGATCTCTGTGTATTTCGACAGTAATGGTATAATATAATGTCTAAATAAAATCTAAATAAAAGGTTTGTAGAAAGCAAAAAAGCTCTATATGATTCTTCATACAGACCTGCTTGGTATTAATGCTATATATATGTAACACAGTTGAGTGAATCACTGCCAATACAAATGGTAATTTGGAGGAAGTTACTGCACATATTAATGTGAAAACTAAAATACCTTATCAAATATTAATTACTTAATAAACTCTTAAACAGGCCTAAAAAAGATTTACAGTGTAATAGGGCAATAGTTCAGTAGTTAAGTTTATTTTTTGCTGGTTTTCTGTGGGTTAGTGGATAGTGCATTGCATCAAACTCACACCTACTCCATTCACAGCTTAAATATTAAAATAGAAGATTTGTTTGAGATTTTTTTTATTATGTTCTACAACTTGAGGGGGAAAACCCAAACACGAATCCCCTTGGTATGTGTCTGGAAGACGACAATGTTGAAATTACATTTTTCTCCCCAGTTTATATGGTTCCTTTTGCCAGTTACTTACCCTGCTGATGGATATTTTTTGCCTCCACTCCTGCCAGGGATTTCCTGCTAGCAATGTTGGCACAAGTGAAAGTCTCCTGCATTATGAGATCTGTCTCCTAGAGCAATGGGTTTGTTTCTTGCAAGCCATCCTGTTGGGAAATGGTTCTCTTTGTTTTATTTTCTGAAAACAGACTCAAGGAAATGTGTAGCCTGTTTCTGTTGTGGGGGTATTGCTTCATGGCTTGTAATCACAAATTGCAAGTAACTTTGGTTATTAATCTGCAAACATTTCAGTTTTTTTTATTGTTTGATATGAACAGGGGTCTAAGGTATCAATATTGGTGGACGCTAAGACCATACCACTAAAACATTCAGACGACCCCTAACTAAAGCAGCTGAGGCAGCAACTTAGGGCTCTGCTCAGTTTTCTTTTCAAATAGACCCTCTACAGACATTGAACATTGTTTGCTAGTGCATAAAGAGCCTTTTATAATTGGATTACAGGCCTCGGTTGGAGGCTGCAGCTTGTCTCAATGTAAAAAACAATGCAGATGTTCCAAGACAAACACACAGGGTCCTTGGAAAGGCTTCTCGACCACAGTCAGCTCTTTAAAATGGCCTAATTAGTTTTGCACAGCTCAGGAAGACCTGCTGTGGATGTATAAGGAGTGCTGTGTTACAGGGTTAGCGCTGCTAATCCCCCATCTACATAAGCAGCATGCACCCAATCCACCACCCTCTGTGGGCTTGTTCACCATACACCATAATTCGCCAGTGCACTTTGGACCTGCTGGGTTTTCTTCTGTGTCCTTTTAGGCCTCTAGTTCTGTAGTAAAGCAGTATTCATGCTAGCCCAGCCTATGCTAAATCTTGCTAATCCTGCTTCCCTGCTTACTAGGTGGTGAACTTTAACAGTAAAAGTAGCTGTAACTAATTAGAATTGCAATGAAAGGACAACACAGGAATAAAGCTGTGAATGAATTCAAAGGCTTGTTTCACTACTATTTATATATTTTTAAAACCGTATTCTATATATTATACTGTACTGTTGGTATAGTATTTTATTCTATTCTGTTGTTTTCTGATTTTTTTCTCTTAACTTTATACTGCCCACTTTCTGCAGTGACAAAGCATATTTCCCACCTGTGGGACTAATAGAGGTTTATCTTATTTTATCTTATCTTATCTTATCTTATCTTATCTTATCTCTCTCTTTCTTATATGGCTTATATATAAACATTTATTTTGTTTTTACATATTTAAAAATGTGTAATTAAATGGTTAAGATGAACAAATTCATTCAGTGCTTTTGTAGAGAAAGAAGCATTGTTTACAGTGATAGTGATAAGAACAGGATGTCTGAAATATGTTCTGCCTCTAAAGGAACCCTCACAGGAGGTAATTACATGAAATAGTTCAGAATGCATTGCATAATGCCTGAGACATTGTTTTATGAACTTTTGAAAAAAGATTTATATAATGAGAAATACAAGGTTTGTTTTTACAGTCCTTGGCATTACATAAAAAACAAAAGACACATTCACTAATATTTCACTAATACACATTCACAGTTGGTAGACAGTTGTAAGAACGTTCTTGTGTAGTTCTTAATTTCAAAATAATACACCATAATTGAACTCATCTAAAATTTAACCAGGAGATCATGACTGAGCACCATGGTGTTATATTTGGGCAAAACTGATTCCGTTTTGTTGGCCAAAAATCCTATATGTGTTTCTTTTACATTTGCATCTGTGTTTACAGATGTTGAAAATGCAGTATTTTTGTGTCATTTAGCATTAAGTGTAATTCCAGAAATGCAAAAGCAATAATTACAATCACAATCTATCCAGCTGACCACACTTCTCCAGTAGAATAATTCCATTTATTGTCTATATAATTAATATTAATAATTAATTTTTTGTGAAAATGTTAGGACCAGGTGGTACACAGGGTGTCTGAAATGGATGCGTGATTTACATAAACTGCTCTGGTTACAGGGCTGCCTAATAACTCCTGGGCCTCTAGGTTTAAAAGGCGTGGTGTAGCCTTTTAAATCCAGCTCGAGACAGGATATGAAACTTCATTGACAAAGCAGCAGGGGTTTTCACAACAAAGCATTCAGGGTGTGATTCTGCTCAAGATAAAACCAGAAATAGATCTAATGGAACAATAACTCATACATCGTGCCTCGTTGTGTACATCTGATTCAGAGAGCTGAAATAGTGTTATTCTGATGGGGAACATTCTTTAAACCCATGTTCAAGGCCTGTGTCTGGTTGCTGTGTCTAGTGTCATCTTTATTGGGAAACTTTCTGTAACATGCTTTTGAGACATGCAAATTTATGGCTGCTTTTAGAAGGTGGGAAAAAAAATGCAAATCCCGCCTCTGCTAGACACACAATCTTTAGTGAATTGAGCGATATTTCCTATATATGCACTCATCTTCTGTGGCATCCTTTCTCAAGTGCTTATGCATGCCATTTTCATACAGGCAGAATGCATCGGATTTTCTTCCCAAGTACCCTAGACCTTGGTTTATGTCTGCCAATTTTTGTGTGTGACAGCTGATCTGTATTCCTCCCTGGAAGTCAGAGGGACTTGTCAATAAGTCAGTTCATTGTAAGCAGAAAGTGACTGTATCTGTATTAATTGCATTCTGTGTTGTAATCTGGGCCCCGCATTAAAAATGAATAAGAGACATTAATAGAGAATTTATTTTCCAGTGTATCTCAGTGTGACTCAGTGAACTGGTTTACAGGGCAATCAAATTTAGAGTGATATTAATATTTCATGGCAGCAATTTGATCTCTTTATTTTAAGCTTAACTGAAACCTATTCGGCAGCCAGACCCCAATCATATTTGTAATGTGAATGTTTTGGATCAAGGTTGTTTCTGAAGACTTTCCCATTAATGACAGGATTAGCTGGCGTGAATTTAGACGTTCATTTTTTGTACATTTAGTCTTTGAATTAAATTTGTCAAAATTCTTAGACCTACCATATCCAAGATTGACATTTTTGACACTTATTGGGGACACTTATTAGTACTTAAAGATAAATATACCATTGAACAAAGAGCCTAAAGAACTCTAAGTCAACAAGTTAAAGAAACACTTGAGCAAAGATATACACTATATGATCCCTATAATAATACACATCCATATGAAGGCATTTTATACATGCAATTATATGCCATAAATGCAAGATTATTATTACTATTATTATTATTAGAATGAAAATATGGGTATAATATATTACCTTTTGGCTTAGATGCCCTGTACACATTAAATAAGGATAAAAAAGAGAACAAAAACAAGAAAAAACCTTCGTAGTGCAACGTAAAGGTCAGTTGGTGTTTCCAAATGATATAACTTAGTAATGTACAAAGGGAGGTGCAAGATTTTAGTACATATAAACACAAAGGCAACAGTTGTTGCTCTAGGTTCCTTGTTTTTGTTGATGCCACTCACAAATTCAGTGGCACAACTTCAGCATGCACAGTGAAATTGCACAGATTCACTGCTGAATCCCCCAATCAATTCCTGCAGCCGTAAATGCCTTGGGAGGTCGCAGGTATTGGAATTCGTTCAGTGTTATAATTACATAAAATCCCATGAGATCAAACTACCTGTAATCTTCTGTGTCTTTTTTTCCTCCTCCATATAGCAGTAGAAGTGAAGAAAGCTGTGTGTTTGTGTGTGTGTGTGTGTGTGTGTGTGTGTGTGTGTGTGTGTGTGTGTGTGTGTGTGTGTGTGTGTGTGTGTCTATGTGTATATATCTCTGCTTAGTAATCAGCATAGTGTCACACTGTACATCCTCTACCGGAGTGTGTAGCTCTAGGCTATGGCAGTGGAAAAGTAATACTAATGATTTATAGGCAATTACAGACACGTCAACAACCAGGACCGGCAGTTCAAGACAGGAAAAAAGAACTTGCCTTGCCTTCTTTTCTTTTTCCTGTCTTATACCATCAGAAGCTGTCTCAGTGTTTTCCCGTTGCTGCTTTTTTATATCTCCTTATTTTTGGTTGTCACTTTTTCTGCTCCCACCATTGTGCACCCTATGTCTCCTGTCATTTCTTTCTTTCCCACTATATTTACCCATTGTGGTTTCAAATATGACACTCTCTAGCCTCCCTTCTGGACATATGTACCTTATACTGTATGTAGGACTTTGATGAGAGATTTAATTGACATTTTCTATGGCTTTAAAATCCAATAACACAAATACATGAGTAAAACATAGTAGATACTGGAAGAAAAGTTGTTGATGAAGTTTGGTGAAACATGATCATGTTTTTGACATTACAACAACAGGACAAGAGTGCACTGATTACTATACAATGACAGAAAACATTATATAAGTATCTATACTCATTCTAAACTCTTTAAAACAGCATTCGCAGCCATATCTGTAATTCAGACATTAGTCATGCCATGCATTTCAGTGCAATCGACAAATAAAAGCTTGGCTAAAATATAAGTGACCTTTTAATGTAATTGACTATTGACTATAAACTAGGAATACTAGCCTTCATTTGACTGTGGAAATGAAGGCTAGTAATGCATGTACAGCCTTTTGATACAAATGGAAACTGAATGCAAATACATTTACTGCATTTATCAGACGCTTTGATCCAAAGCGACTTCCATTCCGTAACAACAGGGGGCAGTCTCTCCCTGGAGCAACTTGGGGTTAAGGGTCTTGCTCAGGGACCCAGTGGTGGTCTGCTGACGGTAGGATTCGAACCCGTGACCTCTTGGTCTGGAGGCAAGTATCCTACCCACTGAGCTACCTCCACGTAATTTCATAGAAGTCATTATATACATATGCATTTCAATAGCAACCTTTCAAATACATTTCCCAATCACATCTGCAATTCAAACATTAGCATGCCATGAATATGAGGTGGAGGTAGCTCAGTGGGTAGGATACTTGCCTCCAGACCAAGAGGTCATGGGTTCGAATCCTACCTTCAGCACCACCACTGGGTCCCTGAGCAAGACCCTTAACCCTAAGTTGCTCCAGGGAGACTGTCCCCTGTAGGTAAGGAATGGAAGTCGCTTTGGATAAAAGCATCTGATAAATGCCGGAAATAAATATAATGAATTCTTATTATGACATGGTTATAAGTATGTAAAAATGACTAATTACAGTAGATCTCTCAACAACTTTCTTTTCAGTCATAGGTTCCCCAGTGAGTGGATGTAGACACACTTGTTGTGGTCCTTGGTTTTGATCCCGGTAGGAGCTTGCAGGAGAACAAATTAATCCACCTGTATTTGTTACCTGGCAATAAAATCTGTGTATATCACCAACTGTTTATATTGCAGAGTGCTTGATCTTTATTGTATTCCCGCTTCCACTTGTATTCTCTCTCCCTCTCTGTAAATATAATTTATAAATGAAATTGAGAGAAAGGACAAGATTGAATTATACATAATGGGAAGGTCATCAGCGGAGCATCTGCGCTGATTAATGAAAAATAAAGCAAATGGGCACAAAATGCTTCCAAACCACACGCTCGATTGGAGTGAGTGGCACGTAACAACATGCTCACAGCCAGAAAATAAATAAATAAATAAATAAAAATATCTCTTTCCCAAGCATAGTGCTAACAGCATATATGAATTATGGCAGGGAAGATCTCATCTCTTTGCAAATTTCTATGCCTGGCTTGCCTGCAAGTTCTCAATTAGTCTGCATTTTCCAGCAGCTAGCAGCCCTGAAATACTTACTCACTGATCAGCCACTGGATAGATGCCCACTCTGGTGCCTACTGGAAAAGCCCAGTGTGGAGCGCGGAGGGATGACTTCCTGCCTCTTGATATACTCACCAATTATGGAACGACACAGAGTAGGCAAGGGGGGTTGCCCGGACGGACACGCCCAGGTGGAATTTAAATAAGTCTGCGAACGTGACCTAAGCCATCTAAACCATGCCATGTTTAAAGCTTTCCTACTGGCTGTCAAACACATGGATGTGTTTATTGGCTGAGGTGCCTCACCTCAGCCTACCTCAAATGTCCAAGCAGCTTTATTGTCTTTTCAACTAGTTACCCAGTACACAGTGAACAACATTACTATGACTATGGACTATGGTGCAAGACAAGACTGCATAAGTGTATAACTGCATAGAGTGCAAGACTTTAAAACACAAGAGTAAACACTATAACCAGGCAGGTCAGCACACAATGCAGCCGACAATAAGCAGAAACAGAACTGAGAGTAGAGATCGCATTGTGTACATATACAGTATTCTGGCAGTAGGGTAATTAAATGTGAAAACAAAAATATTTATGAGGAAAGAGCTGAGATTTATGAGATTCATGAGATTCATCTTGTGTATGAATATTAGGGACCTCGGGCCTCTGGATGATCTCCACAGATGAGTTGTTTATGTCGAGTGAAGAGTGATCATGCTGTGCTCTACTGATATCGACAACCATCTCTTTAGTTTTGTTCCACAGTTTGAGACAGGTTGTTGGTTCTGTCAGCTGTTGTGCCTTCTTTCTCGACTTTGACTTGTTATTTCTGATTGTCAGCGGACATCTCATTAGACAGGTCCTTGCTCTCTTGTTGTTTAGTAGTACAGTCAACCCCCCCCACCCCCTTCGCAGGGATTACGTTCTAGTAGCACCCGAGTGTAGTGAAAAAACGTGTTGTGTTTTGGTAAAAAAAAGCCTAAACATGCCTATTTTTTAGTGTAAACCCTAAATGTACCCCCAAATATGCTCCCAGAACATTTTAATTTCATTTGAAGGCCTGAGTAAATGCTAGTAGGAAGTTCCTCTTCTGGAAACTCTTTCCCCTGGTTGAAAAGGTGTGTGCGTTCCGTTCTCAACAGATACAGTCACTGGCTTTGCAGTCATTCCCTGTCCACAGTAAGCCTATCCTGGTGATCGCCAGCATAAGGCTTCATTTCTGGAAAGTCTCAACAAAATCTCACAACTCTCCACTTCATATTTAGCTAGGTATGTGTCGACTACTTGTGTATTACACGCTTGGATTTAGACATTGATTTTATCTTTGGTTTTCAGCATACTATCAAGGTTATCACCCCACTTTAAGCAGGTTCGTCATTACTGAATTTTAGGTAGGCATACCTAGTCTTAGTACTATATTGACCTTGATATTTGCTGTATATATATATATATATATATATATATATATATATATATATATAAAAGTATGTATATATATATATATATATAAGTATGTATATATGGGGTACTATGCAGGCATGTTTAATATAATGGACATATTGATTGTGGTAGCTTACATTTTTCTCTCAGCAGGTAGCACCATGCAGACAAGCTGTTCATTTACTTTTGGTGTGCTGTGTTTCAATCCAACTGTGGGTTTGCTGTGTCATTTGGTTGGTTTTGTCTTTGGCTTTGTTGGTTTGGTCTCTGCTCTGCTCTTGCCTCACTCAGGTTTTGAGTATTTTAGAGTAGTACAAACCACTGACTGGTTTATGATTGAGCTTATTTTAAATTTAAGTTATATAAGCATGAGCACCACTGGCATGGGCTGTGAAGTAGACCATGAGGGGTCACTTAGAACATAGTTTCAGTGCTTGTGGTTTGTCTGTTTGTAATTTTTTCTTTTTCAATGTTATTTTTTATTTTCATATGTGTCTGTGAATCCGCCACAGGAATTGGTGTTCTTTTGTTTAGTCAGGAGTAACTTGGTATCACTTTTTCTTTATAATTTAAAGCTGCAGCTCAGTGTCCCTACTGGGGAGGGTGGTCACCAGGTCACCCTCACACTTCTGAAGTCTACAAAAGCACTATTTGGTTTGGTTCACTTCTTAGTGTTGCCGTGTATTTGTGTGCATGTGTGCAGGTGATTTGGGGGAATAAAACATTCTTTCTTCCTCATTCTGCCTCCCCAAGGTAAGCCTTAGTGTTGCCGATGATGATGATAATCTTACCTATCAAAGGCTTCATATTATTTGCTGGTGTGATCATGAAAGTATTTTAATGATTGCTTATTGGTACAGTTAAGACAGTAAAGACAAATTACTCAGTCATGAAGATTTTGTTTTGTAATAAGGAGTCTAATTGTTTTTGTTCTTTGAAGTAATTGTGTTTATAATAAATGAATTTTCTGTTCATAATAAATGAATCAGAATGAAAAAAATGTTATTTATTCCAGAGGAAATTGCTTATGTTGTGACTGCGCATGCACACAGAGACACAGAGACAAGTACTATATAAAATATAAAGTCCAAAAAAATCCAATAAAATCTCTGCAGAAAATACTCAGCATGAAATACACTAGGCTATATACTAGGGCTGTCAGTAGATTAAAATATTTAATCGCGATTAATCTCATGTTTGCCATAGTTAACTCGCGATTGATCGCACCTTTAAGTTTGTACTGAATATACTGTTTTTAATACTCTTATCAACAGAGGATTAGACAAATATGTTTGCTTTGTGCAGATTTATCTTTATTAATGATAAAAGTGGAATAACACTGTAAAAAAGACTGTAAACAAATAAGGGGATTTTAACCGCAGTGTTCTATTTAACACAGTCACAGCTGAAGTTCAGATATTTCTGTAAAAACATTAATGTAATCAAATCAAATATTAAACCATCAAATAAAACCAAATATATCCCATTACTTTTGTCCATATTAAATAGCTCAGCGCTGGTGTTCAGGGACGGATTGGCAATCTGTGCGTTCTGCAAAAAGCCCAAGATGCGGCCGAGATGCGAAAACCCAACCTGGTAATGAAAGTCCCAGTCCGCCGCTGCACGCGCTACTGCGGTGAAAGCACCGACTTTCAAAATAAAAGGATTTAAAAAACCTGCGTTAACCTGCGATAAAATAATTGTCGGCGTTAAGTAAATAATGCGATAATAACACGTTAACTTTCCCAGCCCTACTATATACACAACCGCTGGGAAATAAACACTGTAGATAAGTAACACATGCACTCTCCTTAGAACCTCACGTGAATCTTCAGCACCAGCTCCAGCCGCACAAAGCCCAGTGGACTGGTGCTGCCAAACTGAAGTCTATGGATAGCTTTCTCATAGTGTCCTTTGTCAAGATGTCCTTTGTATCTAGATGGGTGAGGGCCAGGTAAAGGGTGGTGGTGGTGGCATTATCCTTTGAACGGTTGGGGTGATACACAAACTGCAGTGGGTTAAGTGAGGGCAACTTTATAATGAGTGTCTTGAACCACTTCATGATGGTAAATGTGAGTGCAGTGGGACAGCAGTCACTGAGGCAGGCCACCAAATCATTCTTGGGAACAGGGATAATGGTGGTGACTTTGACGCATGCTGAGACCACAGCAGTACTCAGAGGGATATTGAAGATGTCTGTGAAAATATCTGCCCATTGGTCTTCACAATCTGTGGTCGATGGGGGAAGTGATGGGCTTCCTCACTGCAATGTTATTCTATGCCTCAAAGCATGCATAGAATTGATTGAGGAAGTAATCAGGAAGGGAGACCTCAATGTCCTTGGCATAGGAAGTGGCCATTGATTTCCTAAGCATGATCAAGCTTTGCTGCTCTGATGATCCAGGACATGTTGGCCCTCACTGTTCTCAGGGCAGCCTTATCACCTCATTTGAAGGCAGTGTCATAAGTTCTTAACTGTCTTAAAGATCTGATGCACTAGATCTGATGTGTCTAGTCACTGATACCCAGGTTGTACTCCTCCAGGTTGATAGGTTGCATCTTTCCTAAACTATGTCCAAGTCAGTGTGCTCAAAACAGTTGTTGAAACACATATACAGCTCCTGGGGACCAGGCTTTTGCCTACTTCGGAGCAGGCTTGGCAGTCTGTATGGATTAGCATGAGTAGGTCTGAGTAGCCGAGTTGGAGGCGGTTTTCAGCTCAGTGCACACCAGTGATATTTGTGTAAACAGCATCTAGCATGTTTTTCCCTCTCTCTGAAAAGTCAACATAGTGGTGGAATTTAGGGAATATTGACTTGAGATTTGCATGGTTGAAACCTCAGAGACAATAAACCGGAATCTGCACCACTACTGTGAGCATGCTGGTGAATTCCTGACATAAAATGTTGATGAAATGGCATATATCAAACAGTTACAAACTCCACCTGTACTAGAACGGAGTACAGCTTTCATACAGCCTTCAGTGCTAATGTAAACACACAAGCCCGTCTTACCATACAGAGTTTGGGCAAAAATCAATTTCTGTCAGCATGAAACACTGAGGCTCCAGCTGAATGGTAGTGCCCAGAACACTGTTACTGAGCCAAGTTTCCATACATACAGCAGTCTCTAAATTCACACTGGGTCGATTACCAAAGTCGCATGTAATCCAATTTGGTGTCCAGAGAGGAGGCATTTGCAAGCAGAATGTACATGAGAGCCATTTGCTTTGGTTTAGCTTTTACCTTAGTATGGTACCTTAGTATTCCACCAGTTTGGCTTCCTTTCGATTTCTTGCACATCGCTTATAATGTCGTCTGCATGGGTAGGACACTTGCCTCCGGACCAAGAGGTGAATCCTACCTTTAGTATACCGCCTCTGGGTCCCTGAGCAAGACACTTAACCCTAAGTTGCTCCAGGGAGACTGTGCCCTGGAATGGAAGTTGCTTTGGATAAAAGCATCTTAAAAATGACATAAATGTAAATGCAGAGTCAGCTAAAGCTGAGATCTGCTAGCTTGGTTCCTAAGGCAGGCTGAGGATCGGCAGCTTCACCAGCAGAACATCTGTACATAGTTTTAGTTTTGTGTCAGGACCCTTTATACCCTTTAGCACTGTGTCAGGAAACACTTTAGAAATGTTACATATAAGGTCAAATATATTGTAATAAATGTGTTACATGTTACAAGCTTAATCCTTGTCCATGTTAAATCAAGGATAACAAAAATGGTTATGTACAATGTTATCTCAAAAACTAGACTTGCATAGGGAAGCTAGCAGAAAGTGATGGAAAGATGTGCTTTCAGCTCATTTTATCAGTTCAATGTCTAATTTTCAACCTAATGTTAATGCTTATCCTATCTACTTTTTTCCATATCAGAATGACGATACGGCAGTACAAGACTATAGTTTTAGCTGTCGCATGGATAACATCACTATTATATAGTGGCGCAGCAAGTAGTAGTTCAGTTGTAATTTACTCCTCTCAGTTATGCCCGGTCAGCCAAATTCAGAGATTCTGCTATTGTATGATTCCAAAATGACTGTTTTCATCATCTGTTGTCCAAAATTTCCCATTTGCAAATCGATTGTTTTGAAAGCAGACAGCAGAGGTCTGCACTTGTCGTTTTCATAACCACAGCCTCTAAAGGTTAAAGGTCAATTTCTGGCCCTCAAATGTGGTGCGTGAATAATCATGAAGCAGTCGTGAAGGAATATCATTTGTGTTTTGTGTTTTGTGTGCGAATATCAATTTCACACCAGTATCCTGGTAACAACTGTCCCGTTTCCCTGTTTCTATGGCAACACCTCTGACATATTTACATGTTAGAAAGCACATCTAAACACTGAATACTCATGATGACCCTGACTTCTGTCGACTGAGAGGCGTTGATGTAAATCCTGATTTTACAAGAACGTTTTTTAAATATTTGTATAGAGTGTTTGTGTCATTCTCACAAGCACCATAGTTAAAAAGTAATGTGTGCAAGTTTTATTAAAAAGGCCTCAGCATGCATTCTAAATATCTCTCTTTCTCTCTTTTTCTCTCGCTTTACTCTCTTGGCCTTCTGTACGATGGGTGACCACTTTTTAATGCAACCACTGACCACTTCAATGCTACACGCAGGTAAGTGAAAGCTCTATGAATTTTGATCAGTCTTCATTGATAAAGCTTCATCCAAATGTTTATGTTGTACGTCAGGGAAACAGCTTGATTGCTTTACAGTTTACTGAGTAGTCATTTATAATCAGTCACTACTAGTTAATAGTGGCAAATTACATGTTTTGTTATAAGTACAGTTATTTATTTATTTAATATAGTGATAAATCTTGGCAATACAACATTGTACAAGTCATATTCAGCACATAAACAGTATTTCTGTATTATAATATGTGCTCTCTGTACAGTGAACATATTTCTTCTTTTAAAATTTAACAGAACATATGATTTCACCAGGAAGCATTTTAGAGAGAACTTGAGTGCATGTTCTCACAAGTTATGGCACATGTTAGCAGGGTCTCACTAATTAATTCAGTGTTCAGTGGTTTTGTGTGCTCGTTCGCGGTGTATCTTCTTAACGTGAGTTGACGGCAATCTGTTGAGGCCTATAGCTTTGTAATAAAGCCTGACTCGGCCTGCACTAGCAATTAGGATCCACCACCAGCATCTCCTTTCACGCTGGCAGCCTGTTATATCTGTTGTGTCAGAGGTGAGTGTGGTATTTTCGAGGCTGAATATCTTGCAGGAAATCAGCCTGATGCATTGACCTGACCTTTCCGCCTCAAAAACTCAAGCTTTCACTAAATCTTCTTCTTCCACTCAACACGGACAAACAGAGTCTTTGCTTGCAGCGAGAAAGCAATGGCAGCTAGTCACAACTGACGAATGACCTTCAACCGTATCATAGGGAAGACAAATGCCGCCACCTTGTATTTTTGACAAAGGACATTCTGTTAGCAGACTGTGTTGGCATGCACTGGAGCAGATCAAGAAATGACGAAACAGATATCGGAACTGGAGAGTTTAAAAGACACAGACTATTAAAAATAAAGGTCTATGGAATAAAACTGTAACTTGTATCTGCATAGTGATACATTAATAATGCATGCAAAGACTGCATCATTGTAGCTATTGGTGATATAGCTGCAATAATGTAACTACTAGTAATGTTGCATAAGTTGCTTTTCTACTGTAATTCATCTGTAACAGTGAATTCATCTCCAGGTGTTGCATTATTGTTGCATGCACTGTTAATGTGTACTCCTAAGAGTAGTGCTCTTCTATTTTCATGGCATTGTACTGCTAATTATATTTATTCAACTGACAACTGACATAGATGTACAATTACAGATTGTACTTCTGTTGCTATGCAGTTTATCAGCCCACTTGCACCCCATTCACTTTCTGAGTACAGGAGTACTAGGTATCATTCGGGTCTTAATACAATTATGGCACATTTGTGGTGGTGTGGGTGGAGCTGAGTGTATAGATAACGTGGTGTTTCAGGTTGTTTTACCCACACACACAGTGAGTGCAAATGGACTGCCACTGAAAAATAAACAATATTTATCCAGTATCTATTTTACCACTTTCCATTACAGCCATAATGCTATTAACATTATATTGCTATTAAAGTAACAGCTCTCAAATGTAGTGCTACAGTGTTACAGGTGTGCAGAGATGCCATTATCTGTATCTGTATCTGTCCAAGTGACAAAATTATCTGTCTTTGTATCTGTATTTGGATCATCTAGAAGTGAACATCGTTTTTTAACTCAAATTTGCGTTAGATCAGGCAAATGTCTCTCCTTGTCTTTCAGCAATATCAACCCCTCTCCCTTTGACAGCTGAGCAATCAGTGGCAGTTCTGAATGATGCCTATGCCAAAGAGAGAGAAAGAATGCGACATGTTCTCTGTTGCACTGAAGGAGCTCACTGTGCTACGCTGTGCTATAAAATCTGGACAGACTGTTGTGCGGGTGAAGAGCAGGCAGGAGACTTACTTAATGGCCTATCACTAGAACTCTACCACTGTGCCATCTTATTAATGGACTCCATTTGCCCCCAAATGATGATGCCAGCCCTTTCGCCTCTGCAGGGCCAAAAGAGAGAGAGAAAGAGAAAGAGAGAGAGAGAGAGAGAGAGAGAGAGAGAGGGAGAGAGAGAGAGGGAGAGAGAGAGAGAGAGAGAGAGAGAGAGA
>JBBPDE010212286.1:0-14445 GCA_037974605.1 Nannopetersius ansorgii
ATCCGTAGCATTTGTATTTCTGATTTGTGCTTAAGCGTCAGAAATGCTTGGGTAAATGTAACGTTAGCTTGTGTGGATGCTACCGCACTTCTTGATCAATGAAAGAGCTTCGCTACTGAAAAGCTATTTGATTCAGAAAACAGCGACGCTACTAACACGCTACTGAGAAATGTAGTTAAACTAGTAGCGTCACTACTTGTAGCGACGCTACTGCCCATCACTGCCATTACACCAGCAGGGACTTAATGACATTGCAATTAAATACACAGAATTAAATAAAAATAAATAAAGTGACCATTTGTCATATGTGAACACATCACAGCATGAAATTCAACCTCTGCATTTAACCCATTCACCAAGTGAAGCAGGGGGCAGCTACAAACACGCACCCAGAGACGGTACCTTGCTCAGGGTACCTCAGCGGCGCCTAGCGGTCTTGGGAATCGAACCCAGACTTTCTGGTCACAGGGCGAATGCCCTAACCACTAGGCTACCAGCTGCCCCTACTACACTTAATAAGAGCAATAATACCAGACTTTTATATGCAGTTGGTCCCCCCTTTGCAGCTATAACATATTCCACTCTTCTTGGAAGGCTTTCCACATTATTTGGAGTGGTTCTGCATGTATTTGTGTCCATTCATTCTGTAGAGCATTTATGAGGTCAGGCACTGATGTTGGACAAGAAGCCTCCTCTGCAACCTCTGTTTCAGTTTATCCCAAAGATGTCTGTTTCAGGGGTTGAGGTCAGACAAGTTCAGGGGGTGGGCCAGACAAGTTCTTCCACACAGAAACTCATCCAGCCATGTCTTTATGGACCTTGCTTTGTGCACTGGGACACAGTCATGCTGGAATAGAAAAGGTTCTTCCCTAAACTGTTCAGTCAGCACTAAAGCTACGAGGCTAATGTTGCAAACGCCCCATAGAAGTCAGTAGTCACCTTAATTGTTTCCGTAAAACAATTCAGCTAAGGTTTTGTAGACTTCTTGATGTGTTTTAGGGCACAGTTCTGTCATTTACCCCTTGTTTGTGAACCTCTGCCCTGATATTTTCTGAAATGGCTTCTTGTAGGGGTGAAGTTTTATTCCTATAATAGCTGTAAGCTATAATAGCTTACACTAAGTTGTACTGTGATAAAACATCACATGTTCTGCTCTTCTTGTTGAAAAGTTGGATGTGGCTTGAGTAGGTTGAGAGAAGTTTTGGTGAGGATATATTTACAGAGTTTTAAACTAAAGCAGCATCGTTTAGACACTAAACATGTCTTTGATCATCTGGGACAAGTGGAAAAATGTGTAAATTGGATTTTTCGCTGATGTATTCCTTTAAGTTTCTCTGCTTGTTTTCAGAGTAATTCCTGGAAAGAACAAAGCTGTTTAACATTAAGGTCCCCCAACAGTCTGGGAAATGAATGTGTCTGGGTCTATTTTTGGTTGTAATAGCAAAGGTGTTCCTCCACTTCTCCACTATTTATTACACCTCCTAAAAGCTGGTTTTATGTATGAGATATCAAGTACCTGCCACTTTACATCAGTCATGTACACGTGATGTTCCATGATATATGTGGTATTTAAGCAACCCCCTCTATTTAGTTTTAATTATGAGCTCATAAATTTTGACCCAAGTTGTATGGGTTAAGGGATGAAAAATGTGGCTTTCTGGCCCGTGATGAGCATCTGTAGTGAAATTAAACGAATCAGCAGGCAGTAATAATCAAAACCCAAAACTAATTCTCCCCAAAGCTCAGGCTGTTTAGAAGATTGACTAAGTCTTATGTGAGCTTAAAGCTGTTGGCGCATATCTCTCAGCACATCAGAAGACTCGCTTACTTCTTCAACTGTGTAATCAAATAATCAGTCTGTGTCAACAAACACGCACTGGAGACTGATTAAAACGCGGTCTTCCCAGCAGCCAAGGATAGCCACAGTGTTTCACAATGTCACCACGTTACCATGCAACACAGACAATACGACTCCAGTCCAACAACATGACCTGGAAACAGGAGGAAGAGCCTGGCCTTGCCAGAACTTGATGGAAGACACGTGCACAGACAGAGAAAATAGGTAAGTACTGTTTAAGGTCATTTTGAAATGCTGTTGACTGATACTGAGTTTCGAAATGTGACGTAAACATACAAGGCAGCCAAGTGTAAAATCTCTCCATTTAAACAGAATATCGCAGACACAGCACATTCAGACTTTCAAATGTACTGTCTATCAATGAAATGGCTTTTGAAAGATTTTCTTAAATTTTCACTGCATTTACACACTAATGCCACATTTAATGTTACAATTATTGCTACTATCACTATTAACGTTTGTGGCATTATTCATTTTTTCATATTTATTCTATCACTTGTTTGAATGTATGGCCATTTCCATTTCCAGTTTTAGGATTACAGTTAGGGTCCCAATACCAATGCAGTATCTTGGCATTATAGTGCAGTAGTAGAGTGCAGGGCTGGAGAGGCCATCGGGCATACTGGGCATTGCCTGATGGGCCAATGGTAAATTTGGGCCGGCGCGGAATCCCGTCAGCATCCCCCCCCTTCCGGAACGACCACGAGAATGGTCAGGCCGATTTTTTGTCCCAGTCCAGCCCTGGTAGAGTGCATGCTTTGCATAAATGAGGTCCTGAGTCCTTAACCTGTATTGTTTGGGGCAGCTGGTGGCCTGGTGTGTGAGGAGTTGCCCCTATGATCGGAAGGTTGGACTACCAGGAGCACCACTGAGGTACAGTCCCCACACACTGCTCCCTGGGCACTATGCCATTGACTGCCCCCTGCTTCAAGCAGGTGAATTTTTTCTGGGATCAATGTAGTACATAAAAAAAACATTATTAAATAAAGAATTAAATAAATCACAGACATTGTCCTTCTATTGCAGAAGATCATGTGGAGATATTTTCATTCTCATGTGACAGTCAAACGAGTTTAAATATAAAGTTGAATACTGATCTGTGTGGGAGGATTGATTCATTGAACGATGAGTCAGGTTCAGATATATTGATTGACACTGAAACACTCAAGACAACTTTAGAAAATCACTTTCTAAAAGAAGAGTTTTCAACTTGAAGGCTGCTGTCAATCACAGTCTGGTAGTTCACCTTTTAAATGCACTCATCTAAACCAATCAATGTGGATGTGAAGTGGATTTGTTGGAGCAGGGAAATCCCAGTCCTCAAAGTTCTAAAGCTGTGACTTGAAATTTTAGTCATATTTGTAGTTTCTTGTGACTTGTACTTTTTGTAGTAAAGACCACTTTGCCCAGCATTGTTCATTTGCTGGTCTGTTTTCATGGTGCCAGAAGAGAAAGTGGTGCTGGTGCTGCTTTATTGATCATAAGTGTTGAATGGATGATGCCGTGGGTTTCTCTGCCAGCGCGTGTCTCTGCTTTCGCGAGCTGAGTCACCGGCCAGGAACCTCATTACTCAAACTGTGAGAGGTTAAGGGATCTCACTACGCCCACACTGTCTCCTGCCCTCAGATACATCATTCTCAACAGCTGACATTTGCCCGGGTGGCCACCAATCAGGAGTGTGCCTGTTTTACTCAAGTTAATCTCCAAAGGAGACTTGCCCATGAATTGTTTGGAGGAGGAACTCCTAGGAAGTCAAAGTAGGATATTAAAGGACCTTCAGAGAAACAAAATCTCATTCTTCTAGGCGTCCTACTGAAAAGCTGCATATATCTTATGATAATATAATAACTTCCCTAGACTAATATCATAATATCATAATATCATAAAGACTGCTCATGATGATTTGGCTCTGTGTTATGTAAAGGAACTCTTTATGAAGCTTTATTTTTAAGAAAGCTGTTGCCAACATCAGGGTAAAACACTAATGAAAGCAACATAAAAAAACATTCATAGCTGGTTTCCCAGACTGAGATTAGGTCTAAGCCTGGATCAGTTTGGATCCTAATGGTGAACCACCAATAGCAGGGAAGTTTAGTCCAAGATTAGGCCAAATCCATTTCCATGAGACAGGCCCTAGATGTTTACTATGTTTTTTTATTTTTGTATTTTAGCGTAACTCATATTCAGAATGAACTACCAAAAGGTTTGTTAAAAGATTTAATCAAACCAATAGTTTGGTTTGTAATCCTAAATGCTTCTCTCCATGCGCAGACATTTTTTTTGCTCACTCGACAAAAAAGATCAAGGGACACGAACATCGATTAACACGAACAGTTATAGACTCAAATTTAGATTCTAATTCTGGGGGGTTTACTACACAAAGCATGTCGTGTTTGTGAATGTTCATAACACCAGGCAACAAATATTTGTTTCATTACAATTTGCAGTGTTTCTTATACAATCTCAGCATGTTGATTTCAGAGGTAATGTTTATTTTCATGTAGCTTCAAGGATTTAATTAGAAACGTTATTCAAAAACTAAACTTGCCGGCTCGGCTGACGTGATCTTTTGTTATACTTATTCTTGTTTGTCGCACATGTACATAACAGGGTTACACACGCATCAGTGAGACAAATATGAAAATAATAGTAGTATTTCAACAACCTTATAATGGAACATATACATGGCATTTAGTTTATCTCTAGAACCATTGAAGGTAGGAAAACTAATGATGTGATTTTCTGAATCTTGACTAAGTAAAATCAAAAGTTGCATTGAAAAAGACCTTTCATAAAAAATTGTTACCCAGTGTGATAGGTTGGAACTTGACTTGCACGGCCATTTGTCATGGACAAGATTTAGCTAATTCATTGTGGTTCGAATGTTCATTCTTCAACTATTTGATCAACACCCACCACACAAACATGACATCAGGCCCTTTGGTGAAGAGTCCCTCAGGGGAAACTCACAATATGTCAACATTGTTTTACCTGTGGTTTAGTGCACTGAAATCTGTTTATTCCTATTCATGAAAGTGATTATAATCATGACTTGAGAAGATCTTACCTTTTAGCACACATGACCTGTTACACAGATTATTCATCTTTTTGTCTGCAGACTGTGTTACAGAAATGTACCTTGACATACTGATCTAAATTTGACTGGTTTCGGGAATCAAACCAACTTACATGGAATCTTACAGCTTAACTGGTAAGTCTCTTAAAGGCTTGTTCATAATGTGCTATTTCATTGCACAAAGTCACTCAATTAAATGATCGATTTTAGACACAAATTACCTCCAAAGTGCTTTGTTCACTGCCAGCCAGCTGGGCTTGTCCATTTGTTCATCATGTTCCTCTGAAATAACACAGCACACTTATGAATACAAATAAGGAACAATCGTGAGAAAAGTATGTGCTGAATAATAGTGATATCTACTCTATTTTTAAATTTAATGGAACATTTCTGTTATTTCTGGAACTGATTTTGTCGATGAATATGAGTTTTATTTCCTTAAAATAGCACAGACCTATAAACACAAAAACAGCATCAAAAATAACATACCAGGAAAGTGACATTCTGACACTCCAGCATTCAATCTGGGGAGAATAACCTTTATTGCAATGTAGATAAGTGTATCAAACTTTAACCAGAAGGTCACCCAGTATCAACAGACTGATTTCACATGCTGACATCAGGTTTGATCAGATGCATTCAATATGATGTCATTTTAATGACTTTTGTAAACTACTCATAGGGTAATTTCAGATCAAGTTCAGTTGTTTATCTGTCGATTGGTTAAAGATATCAAGGGTCAGCTGGAATGTGTGTGAAAGTTCGGCAAATAAGGTTTAGCCATCATTTAACAGGTGTTTAAATATAACTAGAGCCCAAGCTCTAGATTCACACAGCCTGTCTCTGATTCTGCGTTCAGTACATTGTTATGTATAGCAAAACAATTGATCCGTTACCCATTTGGGCTCATTTTTGTTGACCCGTCAACGCCCATTTACATTTACGGCATGTACGAGCCCATCTCTGACTTCTAGCAGTATACCGTTGTTAGCATGGGTGCTGGAACCGTTATAGCCCCTACCGAGACCTAGTGCTGCACCGCTGACCAAAGCATAGCCAGGGTCTCAAAGATGAACCAAGTGCCACGACCCCCCTTAATTTCTAACTGTAGCTGATTTACACTCTACGCTCCAAAACACTGATGCTGAATTGAATTAAAATGTAAAGTCAAACTGCTCCATGTAACTGCATTACATAGCTTTTAATGCTTGACTGATTAACATGGATGAATTTTTACTCACAAAAAAGTGCATTGAACATATGGAATTAAACTGGGCTGCTTATTTTGCACTACATCCAGCTTAATATGGCTGCGTTCAAGTACAAATGCTTCCAGTGCTCCTGGTTGTTAGAAAGGGTAAGTAGGTCCAGTTCTCAAATCTGATTGGCTGCGACATGCTCACAGAGACTTAGAGATTTAAAGCAATGATTCGTTTAATATAATTTATTAATTGCATATACACACATTTATGAACCTTTTTATATAAGCATTTTGTTAATATTGCCAGTCACGTATAGCTACATTGTAATGTAATGCAGAATTGCTTAAATTAGCTTGACAACAAATCTGTATTAGGCCAAATGACTGCAATAATGCTAATTTCTGGTAGCACAGAGAGCTCTAAGTCTATGCCAGTGATCTAGAAACTGCACACAAATATTTGAAGCCAATATCTGCAGTACTTTTTGCATGTTTCTCCATGCTATATCATTTATAAAAATAAAGTCATGATCTAAAGGCTCAGCTGAAACAACAAACATTTTCTTCTTCCATAGCCCCATGAAAAGTTATGTAAAAGCAGCAAATGTATGGAGAGAAATCCTTGCCTGGGTGTTGTAAGTACAGAATTACAGTCTTGTTTAAGACATGTGTGTCTGTCTTATCCCTCCCTGAATGGGTGGCTAAAGAGGATCAGCCTGGAGTCAGTTCGAAACATCGAACACTTTGTGGTGGCTTATGGAAGATTAGCCTCACGTCACCTTGCAGAAGCCACCCAGCAGTTGACCTAAGCATAGTCACGAGACACCCCACGGACTTAATCATTCAGGGTCTCAAAGTCGAACCCAGTGTCACGACCCTCCTTCATTTCTAACTGATTTACTTTCTACACTCCAAAACACTGACGCTGAATTGAATGAAAACGTAAATTCAAACTGCATTAAGTAGCTTTTAATGCTTGATTGATTCATATGAGTAAAAAATTTCACAAAAAAGAGGTATGGAACATATGGAATTAACCTGGGCTGTTTATTTTGAACTACATCCAGCTTAATATGGCTGTGTTCAACTTATATAAGTACAAATATCAACAAAGATTGTTGGTTTAATTCAAATATATGTAATTTTGTTGACTGCAGAATTGCTTTTACAGTCATAGGTCATTTACTGTTGTATCAGATGTATTTGGCTCAACTGAAAGTTAGCGACAGCTGAAGAAGAAAAAGATGTCAACTTTAATAAAAAAAAAAAAGATTCCAAAAATATAATAGTTTTTTCCATTTATACCATGATCATTAACTAGCATAAAGCTTTACTTCTATAGTCAAAACTAATATTAGCACAAAACTAACTAACGTCTTCCATAGTAATCAGTACGGATTTTAATAAATAGGACATTGGCGACTTTGCAGCCAAGTAAAGGAGAAGGACGTAAGAACAGTTTGTTGTAAACTGATAACACTTAAAATTCCACCCTGTTTCTTATTACATAATCAAACTCTAGACTATAACTTGTAGTGGATTATGGCTTGTTGAGGTGATGTTCATTTTTGACCTGAATAAACTTTGAATACTTTGAAAACTGTATTAGACGGGAAACGTGTCATGTTTCTAGTCAACTGATAGGAAGTGACACAAACTCAAGTTAGCTCTTTTCAAAGTCAGGATAAGTTCACAGTTAACATATTACTGCAGCACTTTTACTGTAATTTTAAGCATTATTTGGTTGCATTCATATGAAAGTACAAGGTAATTTGTTACAATATTACAGGGTAATTTGTTTAAGGTATTAACCTGAGATGAGGTGGAACAAGATGATTAGCACATCAGACTGCCTTCCCTCTGTAAATTTCAAACAGTTCTGAATTTATGTCAGTGTCGGTGGCTGGAGAGTTACTGAGCTACAGCTTGGATGCTGTCTGCTTATTGCTAGCCATGTGACTACATCTTGACATGTTTTCAAAAGTGTGTGTAATTTGAGCCAATAAAGAAACTAAAATACACCCATTCAAAAAGTGATAGATTTACAATACAAATGACAGTATATTTATTTATAGTACAGAGAAGGATACAATTACAATGCATTTCCAGAGAGTCTGGTTCCTCTCAAGGTTTCTTCCTATCACCATCTTAGGGAGTTTTTCCTTGCCACTGTCACCGTCACCCTTGGCTTGCTCATCAGAGGCATTTCATTCACACACATTCATACACACACACATTTATTTCATTTTGTAAAGCTGCTTTGTGACATTGACCATTGTTAAAAGCGCTATATAAATAAAATTGAATTGAATTGAATTGAATTGGCTACACTGGCCTGGTAATAGAATAATCTTTATTTCTATTATCATTTGCATACACATTTTCAAACATGTTGATAGATAAGGAAACAAAATAGATTTTTTTGCTATTTCAAAGCATGGGAAAAAAACGTCTTGTATCCATATAATACCAGCAACCTTCATGCCCCGTTGCCACATCAGTATATACAGTACTGGCCCCTCAGTGAGTTATCTGATGAGGTGTCAGTCCTTGAGAGGGCTATATAAACACAAATACTTGCACTGCATCAAAGACTAGGCTTTGTTTTGCTGTCTGTGCTGCTGGTATGATGGTAAGCAGCTCTTGGATCTGGGCCAGACCTGGAGCAACACCTTGGATGTGGGTCTTGGTGCTTCGCAGGGACTGGAATGAGCTCAGTTAACGGAGGGAAGCAGAATTCGGCATCCCTCTCTGCAAAAGAGTGGAACACGACAATCAGTAAACACATGCATGCCAATGAAAATATTGAAATGTTAAAAATGTTTCTGCATCTTTCTTGCTCTTCACTCTCTACTGAGAGTCTGCCAAGGGCAAAACAGGCTGACTAGTGATGCCCCGGCGAGACGGAATGATGTTTGAGATGTTCTTCTGATAAATTCATTGAAACACCAAGTTTTTCAAACTATAGCAGCAGACCATGTCATTAACATAGATCTTAAAAGCAGATTCTGGAAGACAAAAACTGTATAGTGTTTGTTATTTAGGGCATGCTTTGAAGGATAACATGGATTGATTAGCACATGTGGTGCTGAAAAACTCCCAGTAAGAAAGGGATAAGTTTATCACACACACCACACGGCTTTGGTGCGGTATTACTGTGATTCAGTCAGTGTCTGCCACTTAGCATCTGAAGAGACCCCTCTGTGTACATACATGCATATGTATATAAACACACAAACATGTTGCATATTTTTGTATAGTTTACAGTTTTTTTGATATTACATTGTAAAAGTGTACAGTTTTTGCATCTATAGCTTGTGCTGCTTCTTCTCTCTTTCTTTTGTTTTGTCTACTTTGCTGCTGTAATGATGCAAATTTCCCACCTATGGGACTAATTATCTAAAGCCCCTGTGGCCAGAAAATTAAAATGTTAGTGTAATAAGTTGTTTGTACAAATGATTTTTTTTTACTATCTATGAAAGAAAAACATGTATTTTGCATATTGATTCAGAAATGATGAAGCTCATAGCTGTTCATGAATCTGTTCTGGTTTACCAAGGTTTTCACAGTATGAATGTGAGCATCCAGCTAAATTATTGTTTAAGTGTTAATGACACAAAGCCTTAATGTTATTGGTTAAGATAATGTCCTGATTTTCAGACGTGAAAAGCTGTGAACTCTTAAAAATGAAAGTGTCAACAATGCAAATGTGACGTGAGAATATAGAAGAACCACTTTTGATCTTTAAAGAAACTTTCAATGGATGCGTCCTTAGACGCTGCTTATTGGCTTCTCTTTAAAGGCTGTGCTGAGTCAACAAACGTTCTGTTCTTTTCTAATTACAAGGACAAGCCCTGATTAAACAAATATGTGTTGTTTGTACTGTTTATTTCACCACAGTGACACATGGTTGCTTGTTGGGCTACTGATGAATTTACCTTGTCGAATTGTCTTTCCTAAAGGAATGTTTCTGAGTGTTTATGGCATGTTATTTCAGGTTGTTACCTTTCCTGGCCTTTGGTTGCCTAGCACAAAGCCATAGATCATATGGTCTCCATGTTAACTAATCCACCCAGACACTGCCGAAATGAATGTGGAGAATGGAATTCCTCCTCCACTACCATGTCTTAGTCAACATCTTCATTTTGGGAAAGCACTGAAAAGAATGTCTGATATGAAGCATGGCTGTTAAAGAGTACATGGAGGTGTAGAAATACAGAATCTGGAAATATTCATATGTAACTAAAACTCTTGGTGATGTGTAATCGTTGTGTTAAAGAAAGGTCCAGTCAGGATACTTTGGGTTCAAAGAAGGACAAACCCCAGAAGGGTTCAATCAGGAGACATTTTTAATATTCAGACAGTGTCAAAGTTTGAGATCAGAGGTGCTAAACTGGGTAATCCCTGCAGAGCTGCGGCCTGGAAGGAATAGAGTTGGACAACCTTGCATCAGAGAGACTGACTTACTTACTTATTATCAAACCAAGCTAAAGCATCCACAAAACAGCCTAGCATGACTAACCATACAGTCGACCTTGCAAGATGTTTTTTCACTTCAAAAGTACACACTGTGTATAAAACTGAATAAATTAATTGAATGGTACTTAATATGATTTGGGATGATTCAGTACTTTTTGTCCATTTAAATAGGACAGGGTCCATCTTTAGTCTACTTTTGCAGACTATAATATATAGATATATAAGACCAGGGTCTGGTCCATGTGTAGCTAAACTGTTTTGAATGCATATTAAACCTATTATGTCAGTGATAAAACATTAATAAACAAACAGGTCTATTCTGTCATGCTTGGCTTGGTCACTAGTGGCATGGACAATGATTTCAATATCTGGCCATGGAAAAAAAACTATAAATTGAAAATTGACTCTGAATTTGTATTATGGTCACAAAAAGTTTGCTTAATTTAACAAGAATACGAAAAATCCATGACTCGGATGAACTGGCAATGCAGTGTAGCTTAAGAGCACAACTTACAAAAAATCCTCCCACAGAGGTTCTAGCTTGACAGGGTTGCAGTAATTGCTGTATGGCACAAGGAACGTAGACTGACATCTGAGGTATCAGGCCATTTAGGTAAATTGCAAACCATTAACAAATGCACCACTAGCAAGTCGGGCTAATAGTCAATGAAATGAATGCAAGCCTCAAGGAAGAGCGTTTAAATGTGGAAAAAGAAAAGGAAAGAAGGAAACAATTAATACTCTCTGTTAATACTTAGTTTACTGCCTCAGTTCCCTTAAAATGCATTTAAACTGAAACAGATATTATACAACAGTATAGAGGGACCGTAAGAATTAAAGTGGAAAAAAATAGATACCACTTTTCTCTTTTTTCTGTTTGAACAGTTTGTGGCAGGCTGCTATTCTTTTCTGAACTATTGCAGTGTGAGCTGTGTAAAAATAAGAAACGCCTCCATATGTGCTGTAAGTGCAGTAGTGTTTGTACAGCAGCTTTTCTTCACTCCTGATTCAGTTTCTGATGGAAGTCACACATGCAAACACGATGGTCTCAACATTACTATTGTAATTGTTGCAATTGTAAAATCATGTAAGAGTGTTGTGTAGTTTAACATTTACAAGGTATAATACATTTTCAATATCTCCAAGCATTATTTGGTTTGGAATTTTGAATCAGGAATTTTGCTCAATAGTCTAGAAAACAACGGTGATATGCACATTTTTCACAGACACACTCCCACAAATTGCGAAAGCAATAACCAGAAAAAGAAAATGACGTAGTCTCTTATTTTTTCCATGGCTGTATGTACTCCAAATTAAGTAATTACAAGATTCATCTTATTTAGTATTTTGTGTATTTTTTGCCAGGAGAGCACAGATTCTTCAATGCAGAATCTCAGCAGGTCTTGCACAGTTCTGAGTCTTCTCTTGTGCACTTGCAAGCTGCAGGTTGAATTCAGGTCAGGGGACTGGGGTAGCCATGGCAAAACCTTGATTTTGTGTTTATTTAAACATTTTGAGTAGATTGTGAAGTGAGCTTTGGATTGTTGTCTTGCTAGAGGACCCAACCAAAACCAAGTTTAAACTTCTTGGCAGAGGTCACCTGGCTTCCTGAAATCTGTAAAGCTATGTCTGCAAACAATACTTCCAGGTCCTCTGGAGGAGAAACAGCCCCATACCGTCACAGATGCGCCGCCATTTTGAAAGTTTGGTATTAGGTGCTTTTTTGATTTTAGATATCCTTATTTCTTGACCAAACTCACCTTTTTTTTGGAGTTCGGAGTCAAAGAGCTCAATAATTAATTCATATGACCACAGCACCATTTCCCAGTTAAAGTTCTAGCATAGTCAGTCAAACTCCAAGTGTTTATTCTCATGGTGAAAAGATTGGAAAGACAGCTTTTTGACATAACCTTCAAACAGTTCGTTGGCATCGAGGTGACAGTGGATTCGAAGACATGGAGACCCCAGGAGGCTAGCTAGCTCTGTAATTCGGAAACTGTAGTCTTTGGTTATTTGGTTATCATCCTCCTCACTGTGGCTTCTGATAATACAGCCTTGTGCACTCTTCCAGGATGATTCATAGTAGTTTTTCTTATTGATAGCTCATATGGGCACATTTTACATTGAGAAACTACTTTCTTGTTTCCATTTCCTGATTTGTTTTAACATGCTTTTGCCTTATTGCAATGGAATGCTGTTAAATCTTTCCCTTGGTGATGGATGACTAAAGAATTTGAGCCCTATGTCGCCTTCATTTTTACACCCCGGTGCAACAGGAAATCACAGATGATTGTTTAAAATCTCCTAGGCCAACTTAAAAGAGCAGTTTGCATGGGGTCATACTTCATTTCAAGATTCAAAATTCACTTTATTGTGAAATTTAGTTTGTGCGTTTTGTATGTCATTTCCTTCATTCAACTTTCTTAAGGTGCTATTAACTGTGGTTTTGGTTGCTTTATCCTCAGACTAATATTACAAACAAAAGAAACACTTTCTAGTTTTAATATAATATTAGATATTATGCTAATGTCTTTTTTTAGGAAACTCTTGAATGATCTTTAGCAATGGTGCCAATATTTTTTGAGGGAACTGTATATGCTGGCTTTAGACGGTTCTCTTAATCAAATCTTTGACAGTGCCTCCTGTTTGGGAGTAATTACATTTACTAGCGTACATAAGCGCACTCTGTCCATAACTGGATGCCATTACTTTATTTCCATTCTCTGTCTACCAGCAAGGAAATAGCAATTGATGATTTCCTTTTTGTCCAGAGTCAAGGTCCAGCTGGCTTCTCATGACAGTCTGATAGTGAGAACATGGGGTTTCTGCCCAGAACTTCTTTACCTGCTAGAGTAGAGTGAGCAGAAGCCTGAGAGCTCAATAGCACAAAAGTAAAGACAGAGCTGGAGGGGATTCCTGCCTGATGTACGTGTCATTCGGGCCCTGTGTGCTTCTTCAGCTTTGATCTTGGAGGATTTCCCCATGACTGCCCCCGCCTTCCCCCACTGCAGAATGTAGGCTTCTGGTGGAGTGTGTGTGTGCGTGTGTGTGTGTGTGTGTGTGTGTGTGTGTGTGTGTAGTGGGGGCGTCTGACAGTGGGAGGAAAGACATTGAGCCCCATTCATAAAATGCACTACAACCAGGTTTAATGTGACATTAAGAGAAAAATAACAGATTTCCTCATTCACAAGCGAGGATTGCCAGCCTGTTTTATTTTTGTTTGCAAGTCTCATTAGAAATTCAGAGAACACCAGCCCACAATAACACCTCAACTAGTTTGATGGTAAATATTGCCTGTGAGGAGCCGATTTGGACAAATGTTTTTCCTACAGTGTTTTCAAACATCGGTCACATGTGTAAGTCATCAGCAAATTGTGCATCTACACCCACACAGTTGAGTAAAGCAACGTTTATGCTGTTTGGATGGAACATTGCAGTCGCAGTTGTAGGAGTACCTGAAGAGGAGCTGACTTGCTTGAAAAGTATTTGAGTATTTGCCAGAACCGTCCGAATGAAGGAGCAATTAACCAGGCAGTGATTGGTTTATATAATGTAAATACCTAAGACTAATCAATATTATAATAAATAATTTATTTTCTTTATGTTTTGGGAGCATATTTGGGGGCACATTTAGGTTTAACACTATAAAAATAGGCATTTTTTGGCATTTGTTTTACCACATCAAAACAATGCGGTTTTTCACTATACGTGGGTGCTCTTGGAATGTAACTATATATACTGCTCAATTAAAGGGAAATTAAAGGGAACACTTAAACAACACAATGTAACTTCAAGTCAATCACACGTCTGTGAAATCAAACTGTCCACTTA
>JBBPDE010212305.1:0-14445 GCA_037974605.1 Nannopetersius ansorgii
TGCACAGGGGCCAGACAGGGACACGGAGGACCCCTAGTGGGTCTACAGGGGAACTGCAGGGGGAACCAGGATCACACGGGAGGAATACATGACTGACCAGGGGATGGGTCCAGAGTAGGAAAGGCAGACAGGAACAGGCTGAAGGGAATCATGGAACGGGACCTGGGGGGGGAGACAGAAGCAGAGGACAGGCACTCTGGACAGACAAGAACAAGGACACTCATGGAGAGGGACAAAGCAGACACAGACAAGGCAGACACACAAACAGAGCAAGACACATCCGGGGCCGGGGAAACCAGGAATCAGGGCAACACAGGACATCCAGCCAAGGCCGGGACTCGGGTCAGGAACATGGACACACAGGAACAGGTTAAGGGGAACGGGGTTTGAGGCCTGGAGGGGAAGACAGAGACAGGGAGCAGGCAGGGACATGTGGACTAGACAGACACTTGACAGAAGGGGCTGCACACAAGGGAACACAACCGAACAGGACAGAACATGACTCCTAACATAAAGGCAAAACGAGAACTCAGGTTCTTCAGCGAATGCTGGAATATAAACAAAACAGAAAACCCTAAACCAAAACCAAAACATGGCACGGCTAGGCGGCTACGCTAGCCCACGCCGTGACATGTCTTTATCGTAACTGTACTGTCTGGTGCAGCCCAGAGGAGCACGGTCCCCCTTTGGAGTCTTGGTGATTCTCTGTGGTTCTCCTTCATACTCCTTGCTTGTTTCTTCTTTTCATTCCTGGACCTTCTCAATGTTTTTAAGTCTTGGTTCTCATCGCTTTTTCTTCTTTATGTTTCAAATGTGGTTTTCCTTTTGAGGTCTCGCTTCTTGTCTGGTTCTCAAGCTGTTAGGGCAGCTTTTTCTTTTTGAATCTTGGTGATTCTCGGTGGCTCTTCCTCATACTCTTAGCAGGTTTCTCCTTTTAAATCTTGGACCTTCTAAATGTTTTTTATCATGCTGTTAGGGAGTCTTTTCGTTTGAGTTTGGATTCCTTTGAGTGGTTCTTCGTCATACTCTTAGGCAGCTTTTATTTTGAATATTGGAACTTCTCATGTAACTTTGTATATCTCTCATATCACACTTGAACCTTCAACAGCACCTGCACGTTAACATCTGTTTCCAGCCACAACAGCCACACTCATGTCCTGTTATTGATAACTGGATAATTTGCACACACAGTGGTTCAGTGCTGCCAACTGCCTCCTGTACAAAATCAGACTTATGGCCCCATCCTAGTCACTCTGAAAGTTTTACTTCCCAATTACACTATACTGTTACACACTGCTGTATTGTCTATTTTTTGTACTTTCTCTTTCGTAACTTGCACTTTGTTAAATGTTACTACATCTTGCTCTGTGGTCCGTAGAGAAGCATGTATCACACTATGTACCTGTTCATGGCTGCTGATGACAATAAATGAACCTACCTGTCTACCTTAACTAGCAGCCTGAGCACCATGAAAAAGTGGTGGGTATTCATCCCAGTAGCTTGGGAAGTGGTTGGTCAACTGAGAAGTTGGTTCTGTCGCACCACTTGTTCCACTGGCAGGGCCTGGACAAGATGTATAAGTAAAACTGGAATGAGGTGGATTCATATAGCATGAAGGCCTAAAGCCCTGTGATGGTTTGGAGATGACTGGATGCATCTCCATTTGTGAAACACAACAGGGAACCGCTTGGCTTTATGCTGTATGATGCAATCTAATGCTGGTCAGTGCCAGCCCTCAATACCCTCATCTAATTTATTCTCTCTCTCTCCCTGTTTCTGTGTGTGTGTGTGTGTGTGTGTGTGTATGTGTGTGTGTCTGTGTGTGTATGTGTGTGTGTCTCTCTCTCTCTCTCTCTCTCTCTCTCTCTCTCTCTCTCGCAGTTATTGAGTGAGAAGATAAGTGGTGCTGAAGGGACGAAGCTAGATGAGGACTTTATGGAGATGGAGCGGGTAAGGACTGCCTTTAACTCTTCACTGATCTCACAGTAGTGATCAATATTATAGTATATTATTGTTATTATCGTTAATGCCACAGCATTCGTTTCAGTCAGTACTTCTAGAGCACTGCATGGATCATAAAAAACAGATTTCATCATAGAGATGATGTAAACAGCAACAGTCAGTTCATAGACATTAGAGCACAAGCAGGAGGGTGAGTGATATCAGCGCTGTTATTGTGGCTTAACAGTAAAACAAACATTCTTCTGAAACTGGTCAGGTTCAGGGACTGGACTGAAAATGAGAGTCTTTGAAAGTCCTTCAGGAAGCCTGGAGAACTGTTCCTCAAGACCACGTTACATACAAGAAAGTCTGGATATTTGGAAGGAAAATATGAAGGAATGAGTAGTGGCTCGAGACTTCCGCACAGTACTATATATCATGTATAGACATGTTTTGCAATCTCCTACCCATGCTCGCGCTCTCTCTCTCACACACAAACACACACACACACACACACACACACACACACACACAAATTAGGAAACCCCATGTTTTTTGTGGTGAAATGAGTGTACCCCCAGTTGAACTTCTGCATCAGCATCAGCTCTTCTAGACAATGTGCTTTTTGACCCAACCGCATTGTTTCACATGTGTTCACATCATTTTCCGTTTCTTTTTCTTTCCCCTCCTCCTGCCCTTCTTTCTTTGGTACAGAAAATAGATGTCACCAACAAGTCTGTTTTCGAACTTCTAACCAAAACCACGGAGTATCTCCAACCAAACCCAGGTAAGAGCGTTATTTTCCGATGTAAATATTCACGAGAAATATATTATCTTTAAAACAAATGAGGAATCTGTTTTCTATTGTAGACTCCTAAAAGTTGCCACTTGCTGTAGCTTTGTGAGCAGACAAACACACAATAGAACAAATTGTTTTGGAAACAAATTCATTCCTAAGCATACAGCGGTTTCTGGTATTTTAATTAGAAACCAATTTAAAAAACAAAAAAAGTCTTTCACATTATTCAACACGTGTTCAGTAAATAAACCTGAATGATCAAGTCCACAGTTCTCCAACTGACCCTATTTGTAGTCACTGAACAAAGATAAGTTCCCAAAACATGACTGGACTCACTAAAACTGCATCCAAAACTGGATCAGACTTGTGGATGTGGTTTAGGACACAGTGTGACTTACAGTGAGAGGTAAAAATAAACTTCAGTGTCAGCCCTGCTTTTCACAATCAAGTTCTGATCTAGGATCAGATTCTCCCATATTTGTGACGTTACAGAAACTCTCGATAAGCACTCTGTTGTGTTAAAAGGCACCACACAGTGTTTGACCACATCTGAAAACAGTGGACGACTGTGTGAATTAAAAATTTCCACAAACCTTTAACTTTGATATGAGTGTGAAATGATTTAGGCCTGCAGTTTGTATGATGATAATTGCTTGAATAACATTACTTGCAAGCTTTATTAGCTAAATAGTTAAATATATGTAAGAAAAAGGAAAACATTGAGTGATACATGAGTGATGTGTAGAGGTTTTGTGTTTCACAGCTGTGTGTTTGGATGATTTTGCAGCCTCTCGAGCGAAGCTGGGGATGTTGAACACCATGTCTAAGATTAGAGGGCAGGTGAAGACGACGGGTTACCCACAGACAGAGGGGCTGCTCGGGGACTGCATGCTGAAATATGGTCGTGAACTTGGGGACGACTCCACATTTGGTAAGACGCAACACACACATGTGTAGGCTCCAATACATACAAGCTGTTCCTCGCATTCCATGTTCTGGCTTTGCGTTATTTTCTCTGGAACAAAATGCTCAGATTAACTATATAATATAATAACGTTCAGATTAACTCTATATATAGTAGGCATTAACAAGTCCAGATTTTTTCAGGTCGACTAATCCGTCAGCAAATTTGAGTCGACTAGTCGTTTGATGATGTCATCACACATGCAGCGGAGGAAAACAGGCGTCCAACATTGAGCAACTTCTATTTAAGTTCTCTGTAACATTAACAATCAATATGACAAACTAAACAAAAGCTATAGCCTTGAATTTTCTGGTATATTTAAGTGTACAACTACGAGTGGGAACAGTTTAAACTGTGGCAGGACGACTCCATGCAGTGCTAGCCGTAGCCATGATAGCTAGTGGTGCGTTTCAGATGCTGTGGTGCGGTACTGATACTGTACTTTAACACCGACTTGCAGGTTGTGCAGGTCTCCGTGCTGTCTTAGGAATGCGTGGCAACGTAAGCCAGTCAGAGGCAGATATTGCATTGTGTACACAAACGCGCGCACAGAGAGAGGAATAAAACACACGACTAGTTGACTTCTCTCAGGGGGCAACAACTCATGCCTCTTTTGTGTTAATGCCCTAATATATATACATATGGCCCCTGCAACACTGATATCACAAAAGGCTGCAGTATGCAAATTAGCCTCTAACCAATCACAGTTTTTCTGACAGGGTGACCGATTACAGCTCCAGGCGTCTGATGAATCGAGGTCTTTATGTAGTCTAACAAAAGTCTAATTTCTAACCCTTAAAGGTGTTTTTTTGTGTGGCAGAACTGCTGTTCCCAGAATAAGGAGTTATATTTAAATGCAGTTTTTGTAGCCTATTTTCCTCATTTGGACTGTATGGATGGGGGAGTCAAGGTGGCCTTTGAAAAAACATTTAGAGACTTCAAGCCTTTTTAAATCCACAAAAGTGATAATATGAGCCCTTTAATATCTTGATAGTTGTGATATAGCATTAAAATCACAATGCTGATATTTTGTCTGTATTGTACAGCCATAATTGAAAATGTCCATGAAAGACAGTAAATAAGGTATCAGCCTCTTGTCACTACTGTATCAGAATCATAATAAACGATATATCGCGCAGCACCAGCAGAGACGCATTTTCAGTAAACAAGAACTACAGGCCAACTGTAGCGGATATCCTGCTTTGTGTGGGTGTTGAAAGCATTTTCTCTCTCTCTTTCATACACACACACACACATACACACACACACACACACACACACACACACACAGCCTGCATACACTCTCACTGACACGTCTCTTTCTCTCTCTCTGTGCCACACACACAAACATGTTGCCTATAAAAGGTTTCCTGTGACGTGTGTAACCACGAATACAAGTGTGTAACTCAGTCCTGACACCTTGTGGAGAGAGTAGAGTTTAATAAAGACTCTTCTTTTTGCTAAAATTTTTTGTGTCATTTGTATGTAAATATACAGTACTGTGAAAACTTCCTGAGCCACTTTTAAAGTCTCTCATGTTCAGTCCAGTCCCTGCACCTGATCAGTTTCAGAGGAATGTTTGTTTTGTTTGTTAAGTCACACAGTGACCTTAAGTCCTGAACCAGTGGAGAAACAGGTGCAGAGGCTTCCAGATGATCAGGTGGTGATCAGTATACTGGTGGTGCTGAATGATTAGTTGGAACTCTTTTATCCAGCTACCTTGTATCTTTAGGCACTTTGCAGTAAAACATTTGTAAAACATTTCTTTCATTTATTCTGTTCAGTCTGCCTGCTGCCTGTCATATAAGCCTATACATCAATCAGCAAACCAGCAAATTGCCATTTACAGCACAGATATTTCTATTCTGTTACATTTTGCATTCTGCACAGCTCTGGCTTGTAATATTTGTAATATTCCTTTAATTGGAATACATTTTGTTTGAGTATGTTTATTACCTTAATTTCTCTCTAATTTAAGTTAAATCATTTGAAAAGTATATGGCAAATGTTTCTTACATGCTGTATGTGTATGTAAGAAATAAAGAATCTTGAAGATAAAACGGTTTGACATGCATAAAACATTTGCACCAAAAGGTGATTCAAAGTAAAGGAAAAAAAAGACCTTTGCACAGTACTGCATATAGTGGCCAGTACTGGATGATGATGTGCTGTGTGTCTGCAGGTTGTGCTCTGGTGGACGTTGGTGAGGCTATGAAACAGATGGCGGATGTTAAAGACTCTCTGGACATCAGTGTGAAGCAGAACTTCATTGATCCCCTGCAGACACTCCAGGACAAAGACTTGAAAGAGATCGGGGTAAAGACCCTGTAAAACACAGACACGGCTCTGCATGTTTGTTACACTAATTAATTTGATGAATTTAACATGTTGGGGAAAAAATCAATCTGCAAAAGTATCCGCACATTCATACATCCATACACTATTTATCCATACATTCATTCATCTATCTGTCATCTTTCTGTCTGCCTATGCGTCTTTTGGATCCTTGGTGTTGTTTATATAATCATCTGAAGCAGCTCCTCCTCTCTTTTAGCATCATTTGAAGAAGCTGGAGGGACGCAGGTTAGACTTCGACTACAAGAAGAAGCGTCAGGGGAAGATTCCAGACGAGGAGATCAAACAGGCCGTGGAGAAGTTTGAAGAATCTAAGGATCTCGCAGAGAGGAGCATGTTCAACTTCTTAGAAAATGATGTGAGTCCTTCAGAAGATCTCTGGAGTATAATTTGAAACCTGTATAGCTGCAGAGTCATCATCTGTATCTGCAACCAAACTATATATAAGTAACATCAGTTAATTTTTCTCCATTTAGTTTTCTCAAAGACCTGTTGGCTTGACCCAATGTATCATATCTTCTGTGTCCCTACAACATTCATGTGTTTTTGTTCAGAATGAGTGGAAATGAGGACTGAAAGAGGCTTCCCAGCTGGGCCGTTTTGGAGTATTTGTGATTGTAATTTCCTAAACCCTCCTCTAGGTGGAGCAGGTGAGCCAGTTAGCATCACTGATCGAAGCTGCGCTGGAGTACCACCGCCAGTCCTCCGAAATTCTGGAGGAGCTCAACAGTAAATTACAAAACAGGTGATGAGCCTGTGGCTTCTCTGTAAACCTTTATTGTAGCTGGTTGTTTTTGTATATTTTGTAATCCTAATTTTGTCTTTTTCAGTACATACCTTTTTTACTCTGATTTACTCTGAGACCACTCCCCAAAAAAACAAAACAATGAATAAACTTAAATCAGAATCAGAAAACTTGATTGATTTTAATTCATTATCTTTCTGTACACACTCACAGAGACAACAATATTAATATAATTCTCCAGAAAACACTATATGAATACTACATGCTATATAAACACTATGTGCTGTATTAACATTAAATTTGCTTGTTTCTGTACATTTTTGAAAATTTGTACATTTTTGTTCTCAGTGGACATGTGTGTGTGACGTCAATCCCAGTACCGGCTTTCATTATTACATGTTTTTAAAATCACTAACTATTAACATTTGTTGCGCTTCTGGCACGGATCCATGCTGCTTGTGTTTTAAGGATTGAAAGTGTGACCACTTCCACTCCAAGCATCTAATCCTCTCTGGTGTTTGACCCCCAGGATAGCCACAGCGAGCAGCCAGCCCAAGAAGGAATTCAAGCCAAAGTCCATCATGTCCAGTCTGGAGACCCTTGATATCACCCAACAGAACGGCCTCTCTTACAGCTCCTCTCTAAAGTCCACAGGTACTGGTTTCAAACATGTTTCCTGGAAAATGAATACATTTTCCCACCTCTGCCGCCATTTATCACTGTCCTTCACTCACTGTCGTGTGGTATCGTGTTTCTTGTTTTTTCGAGTTTACTGTTGTTTATGTTGGCCATTTTTTTAGAAATACCTCCCTTATAGCTCCTCCATACAGGTGTTCAGGTACAGACTGCAGTCCACCTGTTACTGCACAGTTTATAACCCGACTCCACCCATTAGTGGAAAAGGAAGACTCATGAGTCCAGTAGCACAGCTGTGGTTTTTACACCGAACAGATCTGACGTCAGAAACTGCCCCCGATGAAAAAACTTACCCCTGGTGAAGGTTTAGAGGAGCAGCACATGCTGTGCATCAACCGAAGGACTGCAGTCTCTAAATCTTATTCTGTAAGATGGTGCTACAAGGGAGGACTTTCTGATAAAGTGGCCAGTCCATGTGTTTCTCAGTCTTTCTTATAAACCCTTTCCTGTTGTTCATTGCAGATATTGAAGTCACCCACAGTGTAAATGGAAAAAGTAGGTTTTTCACTCATTTGTTGATTATGGTTTATTTAATCATAAAATGTACATTTAAGATTTTGATCTTTTTAATAGTTTATCCTTAAAGGGCAATGCCACCCATTGTAAATCAGTGTTTGGGATGTCAGCAGGTTTTGCGGGGGGTATCAATATTCCACCCAGGGAATAAAAAACATTTCAAAAGTTTTTTGTTCATGATCACCTACATTTTCATCCATGTGTGTTTGTTTCTTTATGTCTGTGTGTATCTTCATTTCGGTCTCAGCGAATCACATCAGCTACACACCCCCCATGACTCACACATGGTCTGAAAGCCCCCAAGACAGTCGTGAGTATCAGCAGATCTGTGTTCATGAGCAGTAGTTTCACAAACTAGGGCTTAAAGGAATAGTTGGGTAAAAAAAAATCAATGTTTTCATTTTTTCACTGTGACTGTGTGCTGTAAAAGTGAACTTTTGAGATGGACCAGATGGTTGGATGTGGTTTAGAACACAGTATTAGTTACTGTGATCTGTAAAACTGAGCTATTTCAGTAAGGTGGAGCAGTCTTCTGAATGTAGTTTAGGACACAGTGAGAGCTTTAAAAGTGAATTGCACTTCTTCACTACGATGGATGTGGTTTAGGACGCAATATGACTTACTGAGAGCTACATTATGTTTCCTTTATTATTTTATTCAAATATTTAACATCATAAAAATGCAATAGTTGAAACAATAGCTGTGCTTTTGGATATAAGCTAACATGTGAGTCACTGTAATATGTAATATGTTGTAAGTGAAGATCTTTGAACCTGGGAAAACTTTTTTTGCCCACAAGTGGGTGGAGAAACCGGGAGGGGGAGGGGGTCCGGAGAGTGGGTGAGAGGTGTTCAGCGAAAGTACAGCAAACTGAGTGTATTGGAGAGCAAACACCAGTTTTCGACTGTTTTACTCTGTTTTTATTTGTTGAAATCAGATTTTACTGATGACTGTCTAGAAGTATGCAAATCCTCATGTGTTGTCGTTTCTCGCAGATACAGAGCTGCACATGGATCAGCCGTGCTGCCGCTCGCTCTACGACTTCGAGCCGGAGAACCAGGGAGAGCTCGGCTTCAAAGAGGGCGACCTCATCATCCTCACCAACCAGATCGACGAGAACTGGTACGAGGGAATGATCAACGGAGAGTCAGGCTTCTTTCCCATCAACTACGTGGAGGTCCTGGTGCCCCTCCCCCAGTGAGCCCGGGCCGAAGACTGTGCCCCCACAAACATTTCCCTGCAGTGCCGTCCTCCCTGGAGGTGCTGCGATTTACCACAGACGTTCTCCAGCGGTTTCTTTTTTCAGTATTTATTTGATTTTTCTCCTTTCAGTTTCCACGTTCTCCGTTGGTGGTATGCAGTAACCTGTGCTGGCTTTTGCTTTCGCTCATCGGTTGTTCCAAAAACGTGTTGCATCTAATAGGGCGGCTGCATTCGTCTCTTAGAGGCTTTTATTTCTGCTCTGATGTGGTTTATCGGTTTATCTACCTGCGGTGGTCTTATGTGTTGCTGAAACACATTTTTTATGAACTGTGAGAATCTTTACAGCTACTCATATGAATGTTTATCTCCCCTAGATTTTAATCTCTCTCTCTCTCTCTCTCTCTCTCTCTCTCTCTCTCTCTCTCCCCCCCCCCCTCTCTCTCTCTCTCTGTTTATCCATCTCTCTCTATTTGGAGTTGCTGGACCAGTTTGACCTGTGGAGGTCTGTTGGTCTGAGGGCCCTGAGGACTTCCTCCTAAAAAAAATAAAAAATTCTGCACAAATGACACTGGAAACAGTATTAATTCGACAGTCACAACAGTGACAGCCAGTGGCAAGTAACTGATAAAACAAAAATAAAGAGACTGATTATCAACTGTCCAAAAGTCACTTAAATTCCATTTTAACAAGTGCTAATAGTCTTCAGTGGTCTTTGCATACAACACAGTTAAATTATATTGAGTGTGTATGCACTGCAGTAGTTAAATGTTTTAGCTATAAATTAATTTTTAATGTTCAGGATCAAATATTAAAAGTATAAAGGATGGCTGAGTGGTGATTAAATCTTGAGGCCAATAACACAAAAATAAAAAAATATTGATTAAAATAAAAAATTATCCTTTGGTATCCAGATGATATTGAAATCAATATAATACAAGTTCTTGATGCCTATAAAGCAACAAAAAGCTATTAATATGACAAACGATTCCAAACTTTTAGGCATAGTTTAGAAGAAGTTATGGAGAATTTGTGTGGAATTCTCTTTTTAAACAATGAGTAAAACTAATCCAGCTCCAGTAGTCCTTATGTCCTCGTCTCTCTCTCTCTCCTTCTCCTCCTCTCTTTTCTCTCTCTTTCTCTTTCACTATCATTCTCTCTCTTTCTCTGTCTCTGTTTTTCTCTCCTTCTCTAACTCTCTCTTTCTCTCCCTCTGTTTCTCTCTCTATATCTTTCTTTCCCTCTCTCTGTTTCTCTCTCTCTATCTTTCTTTCCCTCTCTCTGTTTCTCTCTCTATATCTTTCTCCCCCTCTCTCTGTTTCTCTCTCTATATCTTTCTCTCCCTCTCTCTGTTTCTCTCTCTATATCTTTCTTTCCCTCTCTCTGTTTCTCTCTCTATATCTTTCTCTCCCTCTCTCTGTTTCTCTCTCTCTATCTTTCTCTCCCTCTCTCTGTTTCTCTCTCTCTATCTTTCTCCCCCTCTCTCTGTTTCTCTCTCTATATCTGTCTCTCCCATTCTCTGTTTCTCTCTCTATATCTTTCTCTCCCTCTCTATCTTTCTTTCTTGCTCTCTCTGTTTACATGTGACTTATTGTGATTATAGGGAATCATAGTCACAGTCACAGTGTTGTATTGGATCGGGTGGAGACCGAAATACTCTCACTCCCTTAAGTGCTTTTTTTTGTTTTTATTTTGAGACACTGGTTGTATTGCACTAAAGCTTTAGCATCGACACCCGTTCATTTGGCACATTTTCCTGTTTTTGTCTTTGGAGCATTGCACTTTTTACCGTATCTTTCTGCCATGTCAGTAGTACAGATACAGGGTCTTCTCTGTTATATATATATGTGTATACTAGTGGTGGGCATAGATACATTTTTCTAACGGCGTATATACTAGTATACTAGTACTAACTACTATATACATACATATAAACAAAGAGAGAAGTTATGATATCACTGTATGTAACTGAAAACCATTCGCTCACATTGTAATTAATGTCTGCCCAATTACAAACACTGAATGGAGTTACGAAATTAGAAAAATATACGTGAAATATTCTTTGTATCTTGTTCTCGGTGGAGGAGTCTTGTGCTAATCAAGCTTTGGCGTGTTTTTAGGTCTTTTCAGCTCGACTGACGATTTTTAAACTGACAGAACAGTGTCCAGTCTAATTGGAATGTCCTAATGTTATCAAAAACACAACTGAATTCCGGCTATGCCATAAACTATTACCTGTTTGTTTAATTGAGCTGCATGTTTCCTCTGTATCTTTGCGCTCATTTGTTGTGTTGCTTTCAAAATCATTCCTCTTTTTGAACATTGGATTTTCAGAACGATTATAATATGTAGGTAAATGTGTCCAGAAGCCTATTTACAGTATTAATCCGTCCAAATTTCAAACGCAGATCGGAGCACATTTCTAATCCTGAAGTCCAAAAGTCTGGGCTACATGTTCAGACGAATGCAGAATTAACCCTTTGCTCCTAAGACACACCTGCTTTTGAGGAAACCCAGTGCTTGGGTTCATGTTGTTGTTTTATTCCTGCAGCTTTGACTGAAAATGTAAAGTGAGCCTTAATGTGAAACTTTTTCTAGTGCTGCTCTGGTGCTCAGACAGTCTTACCGTTAACAAACTTTTCCCACTTAAAGAAACGGTGGACTTTTTAAACACTACTGACCAACCGTCCCCCCCCCCAGTTTCCTTTTCTTTTGTATGTTTTCCACTCTTTCCAGCCATCTTTTATCCCTGTTTGTCACTACAGTACTCAGTAAGGAGAGGCAGGACACGGACAATGTTTTTGTTTCTTTTGGCTCTCCTTAGTATAATTTATACAGAAAGTGTTTTATAGATGTAAATGAATATATTACATACTGTATATTGCATAAATAAATTACAAATAGTGTATAATTGTTGAGAGTCGCGTTTGTTATCCTCTTTATTTCACAAAAAAACTAAAAGATGTTTGAGCAGTTTCATGTACTCTTGAACCTGAAAAAACCTTTCATAGGAAATACTGGGAAAAAAGAGCCAATATCTGAACTGAAATAATTATATTAAAACCTTTTACAAGGGCAAGTCCATAGGGCAAAATTATAAAAACAAACAGCTATTTTGAAAACGTACACATTTTACGATGTCTTTTTTTTTCACATCAGAGGTGGTACCTGGTTTGTTTACCCCTTTTTATTCTTGAAGCTCCGAGGTGAAGAAGAGCCTCCAACTCATCACATAAGATCCTAGCAGAGCTTCAGCTGTGAGTCAGTGCTTAGGCTTTGTTTTTCAGAGAGTCTGAGTTGCAGAAGTGAAAACTTTGTTGATCGCCAAGAAATTGATTGGCCCTGCAGAGCCCTGACCTCAACCCCATCCAACACCTTTAGGATAAACTGGAACAGAGATTGTGAGTCAGGCTTTCTCCTCCAACATCAGTGACCTCATTCGTGCTCAATGGAATTTTTGGCCACAAATGCTCACAGAAACCAAAAAGCTGTTATAGCTGAAAAGAGAGACCAACTCCATATTAAAATCTATGTTTTTGAACGCAGTGTCATGTGTTGGTGTGATGATCAGGCGTGTCTATACTTTTGTCCATATAGTGTACAGGGCAGTTAACCTACTTTGTCCGTTGCAGTCACTTACAGGGCCCTTTCCAATGCTGTGTGGGTGAATTAAGCAAAATCAGGACTAGATTTCAGATCATGGACATTACAACACTAAATTCGGAGATGGTGGTTGAGTTGCACAAACTTAAGACTCACCATAAGGTTCACAGAGTCTGAAACATAGAGTCTGATTTTAAGTTTACAAGCTCATATCCACACCTCAGCACCTCTTGACTTGGGCACTTTTCCTTTATGTATTTTTCCCTTTGCTGGCCGAACTGGTTTATGCAGATCTTCCCTCCCTTCTTTGATTGGAGAACAGTTTCCAGCACAAGTCCAGTCTGGCCGATGATCTAGCACCAGGTCCAGTGTGGGTAGAGATGTGGTGCTGGTCACTTCTCTGAAGGTCATGGACGTAACAGATTGTCTGTCGTGGTTTGTGGCTCCATAACCGTCCTTCAGGCTCATGGACTTCTTGATCTTCTTCCAGCCGAGGTGGTTCAGCTCCAGGACGTTCAGGAAGATGCAGAAGGCCCCCACGGAGAACATAAAGATGAGGAAGATGGTCTTCTCAGTTGGCCGTGAGACATAGCAGTCGACTCTTTGAGAACAAGGTGGGACGGTGCAGACGAAGTGAGCCGGAACGTGGAACCCAAACAGAAGCCACTGGATCATGAGGAAGCCCACCTCCAGCAGAGCCCGGAAACACACATGGAAGACGTAGATTTTGGACAAAACTCCTGAAGAGCTTCCGTCTTGAGCTCCATGATCTACAGAGCAAGTCAGAGACACACAGGCGTTCTTCTGAGCACTCTTCTGGCTCTCCAGCACGTTGACCAAGCTGTGTCCCAGGTGTCTGTGGGACGTGATGGAGCAACTGTCAGAATCACAGCTCAAACCACAAGCTTCTCTGGCCTGGGAGCACGTCAAGGACACGCAGGCGCCCTTCTGGAGGTTCTTCTGGATGCTCTGGGCTCCAATACCTTCCAACACATCAGCAAGGCTTTGACCAAGGCTCTTCGGGGACCTGAGGGAGTTGAAATAGTAAAAGGTATTCGTTTTCTTTTAAATATAATTATTATTTGGTATGTAGTGGCATTGAGAACCTAAAGACAGTATATGGGGTTCTTGGTTAACACTTACACACACCCACCATCACTACAGAATGTTTCAGAAGAACTTCATAATTGCTTTTAATATATACAGATTATTTCATAGTAGATGATGAACAATTCAAAGTAGATACTGAATAGTTCATAATACATGCTGAATAATTCATAGTAGTTACTGAATAGGTCTTAGTACTTGAGTAATTCTTAATAAAAAAGTATTTTTTACATTTTTAGCATTTATCAGACTACAGGGGACAGTCTCCCTGGAGCAGCTTGGGGTTAAGGGTCTTGCTCAGGGACCCAGTGGTGGGGCTGAAGGTAGGATTCGAACCCATGATCTCTTGGTCCAGAGGCAAGTATCCTACCCACTCAGCTACCTCCACCCAAAAATTTTATTATTTCATAACAGATACTGAATATTTAATAGCAGACTAAAAAAATGACATGTAATATGAATATTTTCTACAGATATGAAACATTTCATTGTTCTCCTCAGTGCCAAATGTCTTTTAAG
>JBBPDE010212322.1:0-10000 GCA_037974605.1 Nannopetersius ansorgii
GAGCTCCGCCGTGAAGAAACAGCACCGTTACCGGCGCCGTGGCTTTAATGGAGATCCACCGTTACCAAAAATCCACGAGACCTTTTGGGATATCAGGATCAACCTCCGCTTCCAGAGCTCCGCCGTCATGGCCCTGCAGGAGAACAGCGAGGCGAGACTGGGTGGATCTATGCATAGACACGAACTTGTGCACCTTGCACGCCAAGAGAGTCACCATCATGCCTAAAGATATTCAGCTGGGTCCCCGAGTGCACATCTGAAGGCTACCATTAGGATTTAATTTATTTATTCTTACATTTTTATTACACAATAACTTCTGTAAAGTGACCTTGAGTGTTATGAAAGGCGCATTATGCATTATTATTATTAAAGGGGATCTATTGATCCCAATCAGAGCCAGCATCAATAAACTTTCATAACATTTGTTTCAGAGTTTGATTGAACCGTTCTGTGAGACCATCAGTTTAGGGATGGTATGGTGTTGTTTGCAGGCTCCTGATGCCAAGCAACTGATATACTTGTTTAAGCAGTGTGGACATGAAATTGATACCTTGATCGGTTATACTCTTCCGAGGGAACCCCACATGTGCAAACAATTGTACTAGACAAAAAGCCACCCACTTAGATTTAATGGATCTTAAAATGAATACTTCAGGATACTTTGTTGCATAGTCAGTAACTACTAGCATGAATCAGTTTCCGGACTTACTCTTCTCTACAGGGCCTACAATGTCCATTCCCAACCGTTCAAATGGTGTATTGATTACAGGTAAGGGCTGCAATGAAAGAAAAAATGCTTGCCAATGCGAGCCATGGTCTTGTGCTTCCCCAAGTGGCCAGCCCAGGGAACAGAGTGACCCAAACTCAACACCAGCTGACACGCTTCTTCAGGTACCACCAGCAGCTCTCCTGTCCCTTGGTGCCAATACAGCACACCTTGCCTCAAAACATACCGTTCTCCAGTATTGTCATTTTGCTCTCCGTTTAAGTCCATTCTCTGCAACACTGCATTCAGCACCGGGTCCTTCTTCTGCATCTTTACAATGTCACTGGGCAACTGAAGCTCCATAGGAAGCTTAGGAGCTCCCTCTCCACCAAGCTTCACTCGAGTTCCTGCAAACTTCTTGTACCTCCTCTGCCTGCGGAGCTTGTGTGGTTTTCCAGGCAACCCTTCAACATCTGCATCAAAAAATGGAAGCATACTGAGAGAAGGAGACACATCCTGAGCTGCTTTGACTTGAGAGCGTGTAATAGCAACATTACATCCTCGGCTAGGCTGTAATAGATCTAACAGTACTGGGATATCATGACCCAATATGATGGGGAAAGGGAGATTTTCTGCCACCCCGACTATAAGATAGGTTTGATCTTGTACCTTCACATAAACATCTGCTGTAGGTAGATATTTTTCATCTCCATGAACACAACGGATGGACACCATGTCCGAAACATTAATCTGATTTGGCTGTACATACTGTGACTGATTCAGGGTCTGGTCGCTACCTGTATTCAAGAGAGCCTCAGCCCTTGTGCCATTCAACTCGACTGTTGCAAGCTGAAGGGGCTTATTAGTTCTTGCCACCCCTAGCTCTTTTCTAGGCACACAACATAGCTGGGTTAGTTTCACTGAATGTTTGACAATTTGGCTTGGTATGACCCTCCTGACTACATAAGTAGCAAATGGGTCATCTCCCACTAGAACCAGAATATTCCTTACTTGGCGACCCACCAACACTCACTGGTAATCTCTGGGCCTGTTGATGGGGATTTGATCTTCGGGTGTCTCTATTGGCTTTCCAAGACAGGTAACTCCATGGCTGTTCTTTCTTCCTTGCAGCCACATATGTTGAAGCTAACGCTACCGTCTCTGCCGCAGAGGCAGGGCCATGCTCCCTCAGTCACACCTGCAGTTCAGGAGACACCATTCGTAGAAACTGTTCAAGGATGATTACTTCACCCACCTCCTCTAGTGTCTTCTCTCCAGGCAAGACCCACTTCAGGAACAGTTCTTTCAGAACATAGAGCTCCCTTGGACTTTCACCAGGTGCCACCTCCAGAGAACGGAACTTCAGCCTGTAGGATCCTGTATTCACATCATATTTCGTTAAAATTGCTTGCTTTAACTTGTCATATTCCTCCGAATCCCTCACGTCCATGTGGACATATGCAACACATGCTTTACCAGTCAAAAGTGGGATTAGATAAAAAGGCCACTCCCGCCTGGGCCAGCAACAGGTTTGTGCAATCCTCTCAAAAGTTATTAAAAAAATGCTCAATATCATCCTCATCAGTCAACTTTTGCAGTTTTGGTTGAAAGGAATAATGAAAATGATCTGACCTGTAATGGGCTCCATATTCTTGTCGATCATATCCATAATTACCCTCATTAACTTCATTTGATACTTCAGAAGGGGCCCATTCATAATGAAACTGTTCTGAGGAAGCCTCTTGGTAAACTGCAGCACGATCCAACCTCCTCAGTCTACTTGCTGGCTCTGACCTACTAAATGCTGTGCCTATTGGCCCTCACCTAAAATGTGTGTGTGTGGGGGGTCCTTGATGGTTTACTTTGCCATTGCTGGTCTGCCTCCTTTCTCTGTTGTGCTTCCTGCTTCTTCTGATGGGCCATATGAGAATGGAGGATGCCTGCCAGGACGGAGAGGGCTGTTTCATGACCAAGATTCATCTCAGAGCCATCCGGTCCTTCCCCTGCTCCCTGCTCTTCTTCCTCACTATTGTCAAGCTCTGGTTGATTAACTGTTCATTGGGACTCCTGCACCGTGGCCCGTCTACTGCCTCTTCCTCTTCCGGATTTCATAGTGCTCATAGTGAGGGACGGAAATCTCTAAAAAAAAAAACTGGACTCCCCTACTGGAGATTCCAACGCTGCCACCAAATGTCAGGGACCGACCAGACAAGCATGGGGAGACGCAGAAAAATAGGTTTTAAAAAAATGTTTTATTTTTTCAAGAGTTCTTGACTCAAAACAGTATTTTTTTCAGAGAATAAACAAACAAAAGTTAACTTATAAATTTTAGGCCTTATATAATAAAGTAAACAAAAAATATATAAACTAATAGAATTGAACTCCAGAAAAACTCTCTCTAACTGACATGCAAGGGAACATATATGCTGGCTGATCAGACCAACAAGACACACAAGGGATAACAACAATTATTATGTTTACAAATGAACAAAGACAATGACACTAGCCAGTTAACTTTAAACTCAAAAAATAATTAAATCATATTACCAATGGTAAAGTATCCCCAAAAAACATTTAATAGAAACAACTTAATTACACTAATACAAATCCCCCCCCCCCCCCCTTGATGGATTGGCTTAAAAGAAACAGTAAGTAATGAATCAACAAAAGAAACAACTGTGTGCACCCAGATGTAACTCAATGTGAAACATTAAATAAAATTATGAATAAACTTGATCTCTTTATGGGTAAATAAACAAAATAACCCAAGACAAATCTAGTTTACCCTACTGTTCACTGCTGCTTTCAAGGTGCGGCCGTCCTGCCGGCCGTCACAGTATCAACAGATGTTTGTATGACTGTGTACCTGCCTATTATAATAACAAAAGTTTAGCCCTTATTTACACTAACATTATAAAACGTGTTTCAGCTTGGACTACTTTTGGAGAGAGGCCCAAGACACGGTAGGCAACCAGAACAGAGGTCATTTACATATATCATCTCTCTCCCTCTCTCTCTTTCCCTCTTTATCTCCTTATGCATACATATAAATACACCACTCCAGCACAACATTAAAATCACTGACTGGTGAAGTGAATTACAGTAGCACCTGTCAAGGAGAGGATTGAGATGCTATATCTGACATCTGATGCTATATCTTAACTTCTTAGACTGTTCGTACTGTGATAAATTATTTATAGCATATCTTGTCACACATGCAAAAGGGGGGGGGGGGAATTTGAGTTGCATGTCTTTGAATTACCCTGATCGTGCAGACTAGCAACTCAGAGAATGGTTTTGGATTTCAGTGTTAAAGGTGAAAGAGTTCTTTTCCAAAAGTTTCAGAAATGAAGAAGGCATATATACTTTTGTTTTATACTTTAGGTATATTTATGGTACTACAAAAATGATAGAAACAGTATAATAAGATAGAAATAACTATTTATAGTAATTCTATTTTTATAGTACTTCTAATTTTATAATTATAGTTCATTTATGGACTTGAAGTTAAAATTTGTATTACCCAGGCGCAAGGGAGCAATGTGTACAGCAAATAGAAGAACATCTTGTTGTAGAGCATGGAAAAACCTTTGCAAAAAGTACCTTGGAAGTTGTTGTGAAGAAATTCTGATTCTGCAAAGATCAAGTGTTCACGTCATATTCCGTCACCATTAGTACTGGAGAATCTGTCTGAGATTTCTTTACACACTACTCCACTGATATCCACAAAGCATTGCTGAGATTTTGGAGGTGTACACATTGTGACCCCCAGAAGCTTTTGCAGGCTACACTTAAACCCCTGCTCTGCATCTTGACACAAATGTTACACAGAGTATAAAATATATAGCATAAATTAACCTTTACCTTTGGCATCAGCCCTTGCCACTCTTCTGTTTCATTCTCACATTGTTGAGGCTCTGCTAGAAGATGCATCTTTTTCTTTTTAGGAAGATGACCGATGCTCACTCTCAACTTCACTCAGATGCATTCAAAGCATGACACAGATCCTCCACCTGTTACCATAGTAACAGTGCGTCTTCGTCCTTGCTGTCCAGCACACGCCTCACCACATGCTGAGAGACGTCGCTGTCAGACAATAAATAAACACTGTTTCTGGGCCACGGCAGGTACCTGCTCAGGTGCTGAGGGAGAAGCAGTGTCTGAAAGCATCTTACACTGACCTTTACTGTTATTTCCTGTTCCCTGATCAGACACAGCCTTGCAGTAACATTTTGGAGGGAAAATAAATGTACCCAAGTCTGTTCAACTTATTTTTCTTTAATTTTGCACTGGCCTATGTAAATAACAAGTAATGGAAGCTTACTAGCATACATGTTTGGGATCATGGTAATTTGTATGGCTGTCATGACTAAATCATCACACTAATTTCAAACTGTGTGGGGTTCTGTAATGTGAAATAGACTTGCACGTGGTTTCTGATAGAGTATGACACATTCAGATACTCAGTGGTATCTTACTTATTTTTGTGCACAAATAAGTTTTAAGCCTAGTCTTGGATAACATTGCTGTGTCAACAGGGGCAGCTGCTAGTCCTGCGATCAGAAAGTCCGGGTTCGATTCCCAAGACTGCTAGGCATCGCTGAGGTACCCTGAGCAAGGTACCATCCCCAGACACTGCCCCCTTGGCGCTATGTTCCTGGCTGCCCCCTGCTTCACTTGGTGAATGGGTTAAATGCAGAGGTTGAATTTCGTGCTGTTCACACTGTGTGCTCTGGTGTGTTCACGTATGACAAATGGTCACTTTCACTTCAGTGAAAATCCCCTTCTGTCTTGGCTTGACTGGGCACAGGGAACCTGCGAAGAGTGTCAAAACTATGATCTTGTACTGCAAACATCTTGATGATGTCAAATAATTTGCTTACATTGTGAAGGATAGTGTGGCAGGGCGGTCAAGGTAAATTTAAAGAGACTAAATTTATTTATGCTCTCTATACTAAGTTTGAACGGTACAATGACCAAGTACCCATAAAGCTGTCCGACAACGCCACCTAGGGGCTTTCACCCTAGGACTTATTACCCCTAGTCAAAGGACACACAGGTTCATCTACTCAACAGAGAAGGAGCAGAAGACATGTTTCAATTTATAGCAATAATATTTATTAAAGCAATACTTTAAAATGTTAAAAGTCATAAAAATCAAGACGTGAACTGGTTCTCAGTTAAAAGAACAACTGCCACAGGGCTGGGCAGTGGTGCAGTGGCTCCCAAAAGAAAACAAAACAAATCCCCACACACCAAATTAATTATACACACATACACGTGAACCAAAATACCCAAATCAAAACGAAGGGGAGACACCACCACCACAGGCCCAGCACTGCAAAACAAAAGGACAAGAAACCAATAATTAAAACACATAGAAACAAAACGAACACAACGCAGTTAGTTTTCGCTCTCAGTACGTCGTATAAAAACACTAACACAATAAAACCAAAAATAGAACTGCAGACTCTCAGTACGGCCAGGCAAACCGGCCACACGGCACAACAGTCTCGCCAAGGAAGCCAAAGCGGCCGAGGCACACTAGCCAAGGCAAAACCGTATGGTTTTAAAGGCAAAACAGCATGGAAGCAAAACACAGCGACAAACAGCAGTGAATACAAAACAGCAGCCGTGTCATGGGCTCACAAACTTGCTTTCAGAACCATGACGGACTGGAACTTGTTACGAGTGGCTCCACAGTGATACACTGCGAGCACCAGTCGTAACTGTGGTTATGTACACCTCAGCGCCCAACACACTGAAGCGCCTCGTGACGGCGGTAATCACTCCACGGACACCAAACTGTCTCACGTCTGAACCACGCGTGATGCACGCAGGACCGAGAGGAAGCCACTCTCAACACAGGGAGAGTTCCGCGACTCTACTCAGGTAGGACCCTGGTGACATAGGTGTCTTAGCTCATGCCTGCTTTTATGGCTGGCCCCGTGAGTAAGCCAACCTATCAGCATTACTGCCACAAAATTACCGGAGAGAAAGGGGGATGTTTTAACCAGCCCCAATTCTGTCCCGCTACATATAGCTTCAGGCTAATGTAGCTAGCTAGCTGATTATTTACTGTCTTAAAAAAGCTATAGAAGGATCATCTTCAGAGTGGGTCTGTAAAAATGCATAAATGCATAAAATGAGACCCACAATGTGTATTAACACAATAAACTTCATTTACCAAGAAATATAGTTTACTAACAGCATGCTGGTGCCAGACAAAAGAAAGAGTAAAATTTTTTAATGGTGCATTAATACAACATTCTGTTGATGTGTGCATATCACATATTTTACAGCTTCAAATGGGGAGCAAAAAATATTTGTCAGGTCTGGGTATGCTGACAGTGGTGGCCATTGGGCCACCTTTTCTGTGGGATTATGTTTGGACTTTTATTATGAAGAAGTGGTGGGTTTTTGAGTATCATTAGTTACAGCCTTTCATTTGGGTTAAGTGCTTGTGTTGTGTTATTGGTTTTGGGGTTTTAGGGTTCTGTGTTTTAGAAGTATTTAAGGGAACCACGGTTGTCGGTTTACAGAATAGCTTCCTCTGCATTACTTTGTGTTGCTCTTAAAAGCTGTTGAAGATTCAAGCTTTGGTGTCTGACCCTGTGTCAGTTTTGTTTTGTTTATGTTTTTGGAAAAATAAAAGAAAGAACAAATGCAGTACGTTGAGTTTGACTGGTGCAAGTGTGCTTGCTTTTCGTGTCCGGAGAAGGAGGACTGTGACAGTATTGTATAATGCACATTAACTCACAACACAAAACATGACATTAAACCTCTTAACCCTTCTGTTTTCAAAAGCAGTAGATCAGAGCAATGCGCGAGTGAGATTTTTCAAAAAAAGTGTGAGTGGCTGTTTCAGGAACCAGAAGAGAGTAAAGCTGCTGTTGAGATTTGGAACTGTAATTTGGTTTAAGGTCATGAAGTGCCATCACTAAAGCTTGCCAGCAAAGGTTCAGGTGGTGATATCAGACAGGAGCTTATCCCCCTCAGGAGCACAGTCGCACACGCATGTGTGTGTGTGTCTGCTGGTGATAAAGCTGCTGAAGGAAAAGCCCCTCTCTCCTAGCAGACTATAAATAGCGTGCTATAAATAGAACAGGAGCTCTCTGGAGTAAAACCAAGGCACGAGTCAAAAGAAGGAACTTTCACACAAAAAAAAGAAATCCAGACAGTGATGGACACAGGCTGAAACCGACTAGCAATTAAAAACATGAGAAAATGGCGAGCTCTCTGAAGCCTATCTGGGTTCCACTGTAATTTTATTACAGGAATAGTTTGGAGAAAAATGTAATTCACCCAGCCCAAATTCTGAAACAATGCTACTGAATTTTGGGAGATGTAAATGGACGAAATAATGTATAATCGGATAAGGAATAGAACTGTTTGACCTCTTAGGAACAATGGTACAAATGTAATTTTTCCTTTCTCTCTCTCAGTCTCTCTCATCTCTGTCTCTATTGTTGTCTTTCACTCTTCTTTCAACCCACCATCAATAGTTTCTTAATCTTTCTTGCTTTCTCTCTGTCTCTCCTTTTGTCTTTCTCTCTCTCTTGCACTGTCTTTCTCTCTAGATCTCTCTCTATTCTTCTTTTTTTCCTCTGACTTCAATTAACACACTGAAAGCCTCACTTTCCCCTTGGTTTGTGTCCTTCATAACTTATGTCTGGTTGTCCAAGCCTGTGTTCCGTTCCAGAGTGTGTTTGTGAATGGGGGAGTATACTTACTTCTCAGTACCTGAGGGCTTTGTGGAGGCTTCTGTATGAAGCCCCCTTGCCCACATGTTCACAGGATCTTTAGTGTAGAATCTTATGATGTGTACTGGCCATCAATGCATTTGTGCCCAAAATTAGCCAGGTGGTTTCATCATTTTGCATGTTTTGACATAACGATTATACTGTATTTCACACTTGCTTGCAACATTCCAGACTGGCTCCACATTTTGATCTTCTGAGCTGTATTCTCATGGGTTCGGGTTTCTGTTTAACCCAGTTTTATTCATGTCTGGATGCAGTACTCTAAGGGCTGGTCCTCTAAGTGGTGACGTAGGCTGGCGGTAGCTCAGTTGGTAGGATACTTGCCTCCAGACCAAAAGGTCATGGGTTTGAATCCTACCTCCAGCACCACCACTGGGTCCCTGAGCAAGACCCTTAACCCCAAGTTGCTCCAGGGAGACTGTCCCCTGTAGTTAGGGAATGGAAGTCACTTTGGATAAATGCTGTAAATGTAAGTGCATTTTGATCAGTTTCCTGGTGTTTCAGGCAGATTTAGAAAACCTTTAGACTGATGTCAGAAGGGCAAAATATAGATGTCAAGGTAATCTACCAAGGTGGTAGATTAGAGATTAATTTTTGTTCTTTAAAAGCACATTAAATGTTTTTGGGTTTAAAGAGAAATTGTGTGGTTATCCAGGTTTAGTTTCTGTTAACAGAGGGGTGCTGTTTAATTAGTGTCTTTCTCTTTATTTTGATCTCTCTTTCATTTTGCCTCTTTCTCACTTGTGCGATCATTCTTCAGTATCCTGTTTCTGTTTTTCTCTCTCTCTTGCTCTGCTTTTCTTTCTCTTGCATTGTCTTTTTCTGTCTCCCTCGACATTCTTTTTTCCTTTTGCTCACTCTCCTTTTTGTTTTGTTTTTCTCTCTTACTCTCCTACTTGATCTACCTCTATCCTTCTTTTTCTCTTTGTCTTTGTCCCTCACACTTCGTCTCGCTCTTGTCCTGTGTTTCTTTCTCGATCCTTCTCTTTCTCTCTTTATCTTTCTCACTCTCAGTCTGGTTCTCTCTCGCTCCACCTTTCTCTCTTCTCTAGCTCTGTCTGTACCTCCACTTTCCTTTTTCTCTCTTTCTGTCTGCATTTCTTATAGCCTCTGCATCTTTTTTCTCTTTGTCATTCTACTGTTTCTTTTTTGTTTTTTTCTCTTACTGTCTTTTTGGCTTTGTTTTTCTTTGTGTTTATTTCACACACTTCTCTGTCTCTCTCTTTTTATTACCTCCCTCTCTCTCTCTCTCTGGAATTGTTATGACCAGCTTTCTTTACAGCGAAGATGCTCAGTTATGCAGCTGTTGTGCCTTGTGAACAATTCATGTCTTTCACACACATCTAACTCTCTCTCTCTCACACACACATACACACACACACACTCACACACTCAGACACACTCTCTCATGCATTGCCAGGAGTTAAGACAGAGGGTATCTGACATTAAAAGAGCAGTAAAAACTCTTCAATAATGTAAGCCGGCATGTGTCAGAGTGAAACGCAGAAAATTCAAAGTGACGGGAATTATG
>JBBPDE010212322.1:12500-14443 GCA_037974605.1 Nannopetersius ansorgii
GTGTGGGGGCGCTTACTCAAGTACCTCAGAGGTGATTAGCAGTATTGGGAATTGAACTCATGACTTCCTGATGGCAGGGCAAACACACAAACCACTAGGCTACCAGCTACTTAGCCTGATAGCTGTAAGCTTGAAGATGATCTGCCAAGGACTTATCAGCGCCATTGATCTGAAAAACACTTCAACCTTTAGGGGTTGTTACTGTTTAACCAAAGGGTTGTTACTGTTTAACCAAAGGGTTGTTACTGTTTCAGCATCTCAGTTCAATATTTCAGTGTTTGTGCTTCAAGGGGGCATATATAATTTAGACTTCATTTAGGGGTGAATAAACAAAGTAAATGTTACTGTGATTTAGACAGATACTGATATGTATTGATTTTTATATTATATACATGTTAAAAGTCGTCTTGTTAACACAGGGTGTACACAGGAGGGGGGTGGCGTAATGTGTAGGACACTCGCTTCTAGACCAAGAGGTCATGGGTTCGAATCCTACCTTCAACACACCACCACTGGGTTCCTGAGCAAGACCCTTAACCCTGAGTTGCTCCAGAGAGAGACTGCCCCCTGTAGGTAGTGAATGAAAGTCGCTTTGGATAAAAGCGTCTGATGAATGCTGTAAATGTTTGCAGTTTTGCTCCATTAACTTGCCTTCTTCCCAACTCTTTCCCAGAAAAGTGATACATATTTATACAGGTCAGTTCAGTTCCACTCAGCTCCATACAGATCAGTTCAGATCCCCATGCAGGTGAGTTTAGCATCACTCATCTTAATCCATTTCAGCTCAGCTCCACTCAGCCTAATCAGCCCAGCTCCATACCACTCAACTCACCTCATCTCTCTGTTTTCGTTTGGCCACCGTGCCTCTGTTTTGTTCTGTTAAATAGACCTGTGTCACCCGTTACTGGTCTCCACACCGGGTGACCCGACTCCTGACCCGTCACCGGTCTCTGCACCGGGTGACCCGACTCCTGACCCGTCACCGGTCACCAGCTCACAGCAACACCATGCACACAGTATTCTGCCCTTATTAATCTGGGAATCTGTAGCTCACTCACTAGTAAAGTTAAACTGTAATTCCTGTTGTTATTGTGCACTGCTTGGGTTTTTATTCAAAACAAGCAGGAGCACCCCTAATTCTACTCATTGAGTTATTTGGCTCCAGTCTTCAACAGTCGGTCATAGTGCTACTGCTTTTTTGGAATGGAAACCTATATCCACTCCTGCATTTGCGGATTTGGTCAAATACCCTTGACTTGATGATTACTGTGCAATTCCATCTAATTTGTGCAACTCTCCATAAATGGGCCAACAGTGTATCAGTTTGACAAATCTTGAAGCACTGAACTTAATAGTGACATGTGGGGTCATAATCTGAATGTTTAAACAAGATGAGGTCTATATGATATTTGGGGGCTTTTAAAGTGAAGGTGGAGATTCAAGAGGGTCTGTGGGTTATCAAGGCAATGAAGTGTGTGTGTGTGTAGGTGTGTGTGTTTGTGTGTATGTGTGTGCGAGTGTGCGTGTGACCAAATTGTCCTGATGATAAACGATGTCATGGCCTTTATGACTCTGGGCGTTTGTGGATGTGTGGTTAGTGAACCGTAGCCTAACCCTGCTAAAGAGGATATATGACAGGACTAGAGAGTATACATTTACCCAGTTTGTTTCAAATGTTGTCAGACAGCCAAGCCATGTTTGGTTTCTACATTTAGCTTCTTTAGTTTTGGCCTGAAGCTCCAGTTCAAAATTTAAAGGAGATCAGATCTGTACTGACTGATTAACTACATCTTGGGTGAGACATAAATTGTGTAAATTAGCTTTCTCACTTAACTATTTCTTTATCTGGGATTGGAGTCAATATAAGACTTCATTAGAAATGTGTGTGTGTGTGTGTGTGTGTGTGTGTGTGTGTGTGTGTGTGTGTGTGTGTGTGTGAGAGA
>JBBPDE010212348.1:0-14440 GCA_037974605.1 Nannopetersius ansorgii
CCCTGTGACTGTGCAATAAAGTATACAAAAGATTAAAGAAAAAATTGAAAATACTAAAACTAAGGTAGAAAATATATAGAAAACGTGATATTCCAAATACACAAAACATTACAGTTAGAAACAAGGTCTGTAGAATGTGCAAATACAATAGAATAGAATATCTATGTACTGTAAAGTGCAGTGTGCTAGTCTGCTGGTTGATGTAAAGACAATAGATGAGGTACAGTGAGGAGGTGAGTTTAGTTTGTGTCATAATGAACATGTCCTGGTTAAGATGTCTTATGGTCTGAGGACAGAAGCTACTCTTGAACCTCTCTGTTTTGGCAGTAATGCCTCTGAAGTGTTCAGACAGTTATTGGGGTGAGACAAGTCTGATGAGCCTCGTCACTCTAGTCCTGCATTTCCTGGCATAAATGTCCTGCAGAGTGTTCCACTGCCTGTATTACTCTCTGTAGTCTCTTAATGTGTTGTACAGAGCTGCTTCAAACTAGGAGGTGATATTCTGAGTCAAGGCACTTCCTACAACACCAGAGTAAAAACTCCTTAGGATCACTGGAGAGACCCAAAACTCCCTCAGATGCCTTTTTAAACCGGGCTTGAATGTTTGGTCCATGTCAAATCCTCACTCTCTGTAGTCCCTTAATGTCAGTTAGAGGAAGTTCTCCTGACGCCAAGATGTCAGGTTCTCATCATTGTTGAAGGCAAAGTCCAGGACTACCATGTTTCAGCAAATTTGATGATGGATTTGGAGCTGTGTGACACCATGCAGTCATGAAGTTAGAGGGCATGGAGCAGAGGACTAGGCACACAGCCTTGTGGAGCTCCTGTGTTGAGTGTGATGGTGCTGGAGATACAACCACCAATTCTCTCCCCCATGCACACAACCGGCTGTTCAGTCTCAGATCCCTTAGCGTTTGTGCGTCCCTAGTGTGTCAGGATGGTTATCATTCAGGCATGAGGACTTATTGTTCTTTGGTAATGCAACAATAGTGGATTTTTTAAAGCATATAGAGACTACAGACAGAGCCACACACTCACCGAAGATTAAGGTGAGACTGCAGTCAGTGTAGCAGGCAGCTGCAGATGCCAGGCAGCCTGCTTTCCTGATGTATGTGGTGCATGTGGTGCTCTGTGATATTAATGATGTCTCCAAGCTGTAGCCCACAAGTCCTTTAGTGGGCTACAGCTGTCAGTAGCTGTGTGGCTAGCATTAGCATGATTAACCTTGAACTGGGTGTAGAAGTTAAGTTTGTTGGCGAACACCGAGTTAATGCTCTCAGCAGCAGTGGATAAGTCAGTGATTGTGCGCAATCCATTACACATTTGGCGCATCACCCTGGTGGAAGTCCGTAACGTTCGTGGCATAAACCATAAATCCATCATATAACACCCATAGCATATTTCATATACCATCACATTACATCCACTCACAACATATACCAAATACAAGAGCATTCTCTGCTAAAACAACTGCTGCTTGGAAAGTGCTTTAGGTAGCTCTACATAATTTCATATTTGACTTTGCACTGCAAAAAGAAATGAACTGCATTAAGTTGGTCAGGTGCTAAGCTACTAATATCATTATCTGCATGCTTTAATTATATTTCAAGACAAGTGGTTTTACATATAGTGTTGCATTTTATGATGTTCACAGATTATCCATTTCTGCCGGGCCAAAATACTGTCCCATGTTATGTCCTGTTCATTTGATAAATATCTGATAATTCGTTTTACATCTGCTCTAAAGTTCTTGGGGAGAGACTTCGTTTGACAGAGCTGCAGGATTCAAGCACTGTTGGAAAAATTAGATCATAAGTAGGACCTTCTAGTTTTTATGGTGGGCTTGCTTACGAAAGCATTTTTGGATTTGTGCAACAATAAGAAGTTATTATTATTATTAGTTCTTCAAACTAAGACTCATGGAACGCATTGGTTTAAATCTTTTTGGATACTTTTTTGGAAAATATTTTCCAACTGCAGTGTTTTATTGAAGATTAATTAAATCATGGGAGCCCACATGCTCAACATACAGTACCGGTCAAAAGTTTTAGAACACCCCAGTGTTTCAAGCTTTTGTTGTTAAAATTCAAACAGTTCAAGTCCAGTGAATAGCATGGAATGGTACAAATGGACAATGCTGAACTGCGTCAGGTTTAAAAATGGAAAGGTTCTAAAAAGTTTGACCGTTAGTGTAAGTGTGAAACCAGCAGGTCATGTGTGCTGTACCTGGTATATATTGGTTAGGATCAACCTGATCTCATGACTTTTCGAGCAGCCATCACAAAATACAATTGAATCAAATTGATCCTGATTTAGGGCTTTTTTTTGTGCTGGGACAATACTTCGCTATCTATTTTAATGTGCACTGCGTAACATCGCCAGTATCTGCGGTAACTGGTGACTGTTATGGTAAGGTTTAGGGTTAAGGTTAGGGTTAGGTTAAGGTTTAGGTTAAGGTCAACTTATTTCTCTCCTACTGTCCCTCCATCACCAGTTACTGCTGATACTGCCGATGTCATGCAGTGTGCATTAAATACATAGAGTAGTGAAGCGTTGTCCTAGCACAAAAAAAGCCCTAAATCGTATTTAGTACGTATTTTGATTTCATGATGGCTGCACGAAAACATGTGAGACCAGCTCTTAGTACCTACCAAAAGCAGTCCAATGACTGGTGACCCGGTGACAGGGTCATGGCTGTTCAAGCCTCACTGACACATGGGGAGCGAAGGCTAGCTCATCTGTTCCAATCCCACAGACAAGCTAATGTAACACATATTGCTGAAAAAGTTGCTGCTGGCTCTGATAGAAAGTTGTCGGAACATGCAGTGCATCACAGCTTTCTGCATTGACGTAGAGATCAGAATTGGAACATGGAGCCGTTGAAAAAAAGTGACATGATCTGATGAATTATGTTTTCTTTTGAATTATGTGAATGGCTAGGCATGTTTGTGTCTCTTACGTGGAGAAGAGATGATACCAGCATGCACAATGAGAAGAAGATGGAGGCAGTTCTGCTGGGAAACCTTGGTTCCTGACATGCGTGTGGATATGACTTTGACATGTACCATGTACCTAAACATTCCAAACCAGGGTAATGGTATTTCCCAAAAGAAAGGGAATCCGTCTGCAGGACAAAATGGATTTAAAGAACATAGTACAGAGTTGACTTGGCCCCCATATACCCAGATCTCAATCCCATCAAGCATCTGTGGGATGTGATGAACAAACAAGCCTGATTCATGAAGACCTTACAGTACTTAAAGGATTAGCTGCTAACATCCCAGATAACACAACACACCTTCAGAAGTCATGTGGAGTCCATGCCTTTCATTTTGTAAAGCTGCTTTGTGACAATGACCATTGTTAAAAGCGCTATATAAATAAAATTGAATTGAATTGAATCAATGGGTCAGAGCTATTTTGGTAGTAGGAGAGGAGCCTATACAATATAAGGCAAATGGTTGATGTTATAGTTCGTTTATGTATAGTTCAATGGTGCAAATGTCTCATAATATCTCAAAATAACCTGCTGTTATTTGTCATCAACATGTAAAAATTCCAATGGAAGGGCATAGCTTTACAAGTCTTTCTATGTTGATGGCAACATAGAAAAAAAATAAAAATTGAAATAAATAAAAAAATAATAATAAAACAGAAAACTCACAGAGTTAATTTTGACATCAGCTTGTACATGATCTTGTTTAGATAATTTAAAACTTGTTTATACTCACAATGTCCACTGCATGCCTTTCCTGAGTGTCTGATTTCTTTCTTAATACAATAAACCAAAACCCCTGGCTCCAGGATAAGCATTCAGGTTTCTTTTATACTTTCATAAAAGTGTGTTTTTCTCAGCTTCATCTGTTGGGTCCATGAGGCTTTCTCAGTGCTTAACAGATTCTTTTACTGACAAAACCTGATAACAGTGTGACAAATTTATCTTTGTAACCTTTTATTACAAGACATTAGCTGCCCCAGAGGGGTTTGCTTTAATGAAAACCACCCTGTGCAAGACTTTCTTCTAAGACCGAACACTCCAGCAATAGTGGGGGGCCTACCCTGGGTCTCCAGAAACTCAAGAGCAAAGAGTATTGAGGAAAAAAATAATATAGTTCAGGAGCATAATAGAGAAACACTAGAACATACTGTTCATCATACATCATGCCCTAAAACAACTGATATAAACATAAAATGGAAAAAGGGAGTCCTGGATCACAGGGTACATTTACCCAGGTATATACACAAACTGATAAAGAACAAAAGTGTTTACACACTTTAGACACTACATTAAAATAAACATTTAAGTGTTAAAATACACAGATACACAGTACATCCATCCATTATCTGAACTGCTTATCTTAAACTAGGTTTGTTGTTGGTGTTGGGGCCTATCCCAGCAATCACAGGGTAAAAGACTGAGAAACACCCTGAAAATGTCACCAGTCCATTACAGGGCTCTATATAAATAAAGGAAATTCAGTTCAAAACTTTAAGCCGACATGAAATTCCTGAATACTTGGAATTGCACAAATTATTCTTTTAAAAAACTGACTCTAGACAGCCCTACAATTATTGATCATGATGAAGGTGAAGGAGCTTCTTGAAGAATTCAAGGACAGCATTATTGAGCAACACTTAAAAAAACTCCATAACATATAAAGTCAAACATCCATATCAGTACAACAGGTCTGACAATAGTCAAGTGGAACATTTATGGAATCACAGCTACTTGACTGATCCCTGATAATCAGGGATAAAGCAATGCCCTATGAGAAATAAGAGAAGAATTTAATCTAATTAGATAAAACCATCTGGGAGTCTTGTCAATACAAAACCTTCGAACATAGAGCCAAAATTCATCTGCTCACAATTAAGCCTTAATGTTAATTTGAGAATATTTTCTAGGCAAACGTTCTTTCTTTTGGCATTCTTTCTTTTTAGCATTCCCGCCCTTTGTCTCATTCTCTGCAAACACAAACACCCATGCGTTACGAGAGCTATCAATAAATCATGGCGTGTTCAAAGTGGGTCGGGATTCTTTCTTTCGGAAGCTTCCATCAAATGATGCCGGATGAGCCAGAGGTAACAAAGCATCACCCATTTACTCAAAATTGCGACGTTTCATACATAAAATTCAGGTTTATTTCTAGCGATAGTTCCCCCCCGAAACCAATCTGTGTCATCTGCCAAGCTATGCAAAGTAAAGAGGCTATGGTGTAATTTTATGAAATCAAAATTACACTGGCATTTGCAAACAAAACATGCACATCTACAAGATAAATTGATGACTTCTTCAAAAGAAAACACGATGAATTGGCCACCCAAACCAAAGTGCTGAAAAGTACTTTCTGTCCCATCACATAGGCAAATGTGAGGAGCCATTCATGATAGTAACAATATCCATCCATCCTTCCATCCATCCATCCATCCATCCATCCATCCATCCATCCATCCATCCATCCATCCATCCATCCAGGCGGTTGTTTATGCAGGGCCCTGCAGCCCAAAAGCTTGACATGACTGGTTCCCAAAACGCTCAGTTAATAGACTAACATATCCAGAGAACAACCAGCACTGCGCTATGGTTCACAGGAGTTTACTATTTATTCATGGTAAGCTATACTCAAAGGTTACAATCAAAGGAAATTAGATTTTGAATTACTTTGATTGGGCACAGATGTTTCAGTACATTTCTAGTGAAACTATTTTTTCCCATCTGTTTCCTCCACTGTTGTTCTACGTTCTGAAGTTCCAAAATTAATGTCTGAAATATACATTTTGGTGATGTCTTTCAACATGGGCGATTTGAGCATGTTGTTCTTGCTGTATCAGATGAAGTGCTGGATGAAGGTAGTCTCAGGACAGAAGTACTGTGTAAAAATGCAGGGCTTGGGTAGTCAGCAATGCACTCTGAATGAATGACTGAGATTAAGACATAAGAAATGCAGACAACTATGTTTTAAAGTGCAAACTATAACTATAATATAAATAAGGGGGATACAATCATTTACGGCATTTATCAGATGCTTTTATCCATTTCCTAACTACAGGGGACAGTCTCCCTGGAGCAACTTAGGGTTAAGGGTCTTGCTCAGGGACCCAGTGGTGGTGCTGAAGGTAGGATTCGAACCCATGACATTTTGATCCAGAGGCAAGTATACTACCCACTGAGCTACCGCCACCCAATCAGAGATCCAGGCACAGCCGACGAGTTATGGACGCTCTTGGAACTTCTTCAAGAAATGAAAGATTAAAGCTTTGATGTGGCCCTTACCATTCCTAGGCATGAATATTATTGAACCTTCTTCCCTGTATTGTCAACATGGTGGCCATATGAATATTTGATTGTTGTAACTATGAGCTACAAAAGAAAAATCAAGAAGAGGAAGACTGCCAAAGGGTTTCTTACTATGTATTTACTGAAAGAATGCCCAAGCCTGTGAACATGTTTTGCCAGTAGGTTAAATTTTGTGAATAATAAATAATATTTATGAATTAAATGTGCAGATATATTCCTGCAGTGTTAGCATTAATACCTTTTTTACTTAGAACATCAACATAATATGCTGTTTACCCATTCACCTGCTCCAGGTCAGGGGCATTAGATGTGTAGATCCAGGGAATGTTTTCCCCATGTACCATTGCATTCCAGAGTAGCTGCCAATTAGGCCATGGTCAGGATACAGTTTGACTTAACAACCTTTTCTCCCTCCATCCTGGTTGTAGTGCTTTCCCTGCTAAATGTGGATCTGGAGCATGGTAGTGTTGTTTAGCTGTGCTCTGAATGGAGTGGCCATATAATTAAAGGATTTGTTGGTTTCAGGAAAGGGGCAGACAGTCTGAATGCAGCTGTTTGGATCTAAATGCAGCTCAAAAGCAAGGTTGGGAAATGTTTTTTTAAGGTTGTTAGGGTGGAGACTGAATATGACTTTCTCTCTTTCAGCTGTGGATGTGGTCCATGTGTTGTGCCCATTTACATCTTTTAGTTTTTAGTAGTTTTGGCTGGTGTCAAAGAGGATGCATCTGTGCCATTTATACCACATGCAATTATGCAGTGCTTGTAATTATATACGAAGGTGCTTCAGCATGTTTACGTTAATTACATTTAAAGGTCCCATGGCATGATTTTTTAACATTAATACGAGTTCCTGTAGCGTGCCTATGGCCCTGCAGTGGCTAGAAATTACAATAGGTGTGCTTTGATCATCCTGCTCCGTTATTGAGCGAAGGCCAGCTCAGATGGCCCGATCTGGAATTTGGCCCCGTATGATGTCAGACGGTGAAAGGTTACGTCCCCTTTATCATGCTTTGCCTGCACAGAGAGTTTCATTCCCTCCCCTAAAAAAATAGCTCCACCGACTGTCACTGCTATGTGTGAGAGACCACTTTTGCAGATGAGCACAAATGTATCTTTTTAGTTCCTTCATGCGAACGAAGGCCTAACGTGGCCGCAAGCTGGTCCCTCCCCCACCCTCCACCTTGCCCCGCCTCTCCTCCTCATTATCATTTAAAGCTACAGACACAGAAACGACACGTCCGAGAGACTGGCTCTGTGGGACTGGCTGTAAGTGGCTGTAATTCTGCACCAAGGCTGAATTTTGGAAAGAGACTTCAGATCCAGTATTAGGGGACCACTAAAATCTATATAAAATCATACAAAAGCAGCATCTCATGGGACCTTTAAGATACTTTTCATCAATACATTTCCTAATACAAATTTAGCCAACGTCTGTAACTAAACATTCCTAAATGGCTTTGGCTTGTATGTATACAATATTCATTTAAAGAACAATACTTCTTCATTTTTTAGGAATCACTCTGAATCACATAGAATCACTCAGAAAGTAGCCCCCACAAATGATGTCTTCTAGGTTCATCAGGTGGTCCCTTCAAGTCCTGTCATTTAAATAAGTTCCCACAGTCAACCAGCTGCTTTGGTCCAATCTTAGGATAAACTCTTGTTTACATTATAATTTTAATAGTCGTCACTATACATCACTGTACTTGACAACTGGACCCATTTAATATCATACATTTTGTGTTCACTGATCCAGAACAATTTGACAAACATCAGCGCAGTTCATGTCTCTTGAGGTTTGGCTTTTACTGAGGGAAGATGCTACATTTCTGAATGGCTGTGCAGGTTTTGGGAGGACCAAAAGAAGTGGATAGACTGTCCCTGATATTATAAACTGCCCTGTAAATCTATGGCCAACTGCCTTGGACCAAAATCTGGCATTCGGACCAAAAAGCCCTGGCTGACCTAACAGCACAAACCATAACAACGTGTGTCAATATGTTTTTCAGAAACTCCTAGAGGCTTTTCTTTCTTTTTCATAGGTCTTGAAAAAAAACATATAATTTTAAAACCAAGTTTTTGGATGAGTTTTGTGTGAGATCATGGTCTAGATATTTAGAGAAATCAAGTGTTTAAATGCTGTCAAAGAGTTTTTTTACAGAGTGAGAGATAGTGAGAGAGCGAGAATTAAATATGGAAGACATTCTATTGTGAAATGACTATAAAGTTTACAAACGACTATAAAGAAGCTTCAGTTTTACTGAATAATTTGTAACAGCTGTTGTATTAGACCAATAAACAGACTTGTCAGGGGATATTCATTAACTCATTGTTTGACCAAACCCAGTATTATTTGATGATCTGATGAAAACATTCTTCAGACCACAGACACAACAGCTTTAGAACTGTGCTATGTTTTGGAGGCAGAACCTGTAATGAACTCAAGACATTTAGCCAATATTCTGATGAGTCACTGTTATTCTTTAATAAGAGGGAAGGTAACTCATGGTTTTATTGGCTAATATTATAGAGGCAGAGCTAACTTCGATAAATCTCTTCATTAGCTGCTTACATCATCCTACTGAGTTCATCTCAGTTAAACTACAATGCAATTCGGCTTCTTGATCAAACTGAGCTTTATAGTTCCTTTTAGTTCTTTAAAATGAAAAGGTGTATCATGTGTCATAATTGTAGATATTGGTTATGTGTGTATGTTGCAGTTGTTACCAAATAATCAAGTATATACAAAACTGGTGTATACAGTGGGTGAATAAAGGATTCAAAATATCCACATTTTTGTTACCTTGCAATGTGATAGAAAATATAAATAAAAGAAAAAAAATACAGAATCACTAACATGAAAAATGAATCACCCCCCTCTTAAAAACACAAACTCAATCAGGTGTAACCAGTCACTTTCTCCATTGCAAACCAATGGTTTCTTTTTGTCAACAGTTGTAAGAACAGCTACTCCCGGAACAGTCCAGTGATTGGTAGCGTAACCGAAAACAAACAATCAATTGTGGGTGGCAAGGCACTGTCAAAAGATCTCAAGTTGCGGCCAAGAACAAGGCAAAAGATCATTTCTGACTGTCGGTCCCTTGGATCACAGTAAAGTCTATAATTAAAAAGTGGAAAGTGTTTGGTACTACTAGGACCCTTCTCAGATCAAGCCATCCCTCGAAACCAGATGTACAAATAAGAAGGAAACAGGTTACAGAGGCTACAAATAGGCAGTTCTTTAATACATCATCCGATGCTCCTGAACACATCATCAGTTATGTAACCTGGGCTCCTTGAGTGTTTCGGGCACCCTCGCCCAGGCGACCCAGCCTCGGCTGATCAGACCTTGGCTTGTGTTCAGGTGGCACTCGCTTGCCCCCATGGTTCTCCTCTCCGGAGCCAGAGCCATCCCGAGGCTCTCTCAGCTGCTTCAATGGTATTCTTAATGGTTATGCACCTTACTGTTCCTGTGATGCCCAGCGACTGAGGGCTTTGTGGAGTGTATGCCCCACAAATCCTCTGCAGCCAACCTTGATGGGCATACACCTCGCCTTCCAACCCTGTGCTCGGCATTCAGTGACCAGATATTCATACTTGGTCCTCTTCCTTTCATGTGCTTCTCCCAGGCGGTCCTCCCAAGGCATTGACAGCTCCATGATGACGTTGTAACATTTGCAACATTTTATTGCAAGAATTTATTGCAATGAGTGGTCATTCTGTGCATGTGACAATATGATCACAAATGTGGAGAGTTACAAGACAACAACCACTCCAAAAGAAATGCCACATTAAGGTCTTTGAATCTTGGCTAAAAGAACACACTATGAACTCCATACGCATTTTTCATTGTGTTTTGTATCTGCACTTGATTGAGTTCAGTGAGGCGTTACACTGGCTTTCGTCTGGCGCTGTTTAATGCCAGCCTGCCGCCCAATGAGTAATTATTCTCTCCTGATTGTTTACATGTTGGACATCTTGATTTGTAGTTCTACATTGGAAACAAAGTTTTATTCTTTTTAAAAACTTACAATCAACATTTTAGTTTTAAAAATCCTCCTGAAACAGCGCCATTTTCTTTGCGTTTGTCAGGATTTCGGCAGAAATTGATACCAAGAAAACGTTGCATTCAGCGTTTTTTTGATGCCACCCAAACATACAGCCGACCGAGTGCTGGTGCTGAATGGCCGTGTGGACAAGGCCAAAGTCTCAAATAAGCTTTGCCAAAATACACCTGGCAGATTCTGAGGTCAGGTGGACAAAGGTATTATAGTCAGATCAAACTATGAGACCAAAAGCAAACTATGTGGCCTCAATGCCAAATGGTACATCTGACAGAAGTCCACACTGCAAAGAACACCATACCTACAGTAAAGCATGGCGGTGGTAGCATCCTATTGTGGAAGTGTTATTTTGCAGCAGGGAATTGAGCACTTGATATGGCAAAACACTGTCAAATTCTTGAGAAAAACCTATTGCCCTCCACCAGAAAGTTGTCAGTGGGAAGAAGGTTCTCATTCCAACATGACAATGAGTTAAAGTACACAGCAACATTAACCATACAGTGGTTGAAAAAATGTGCATAAGGTGAGTGGCCCAGTCAGAGCAGTCCACCAATGGTCACCATGCATGGTGTTACAGTAACATTTAAAATATGTAATGAGTGCATTAACAGCACACCCACACACATAAACAGAACCCATAATCTGAACACATGACACGCCATTTTTCAGTCCATATATATTATTTATTTATTTATTGTCTGCATGTTTTAAATCAAATAATGAATAATATATAATCACAGGTACTGCACCACTTCCTGAAGGAAAATCGTCCTGCAAGAAAAGACCAAGGGCTTTGCATGTACAGTCATGTGGAGCTAATAATCTCTCTAAATTCAAATGAATAGGGCAGGCAAGGGTTACTGGCATCTGCCGGAGAGACCCCAGTGAACCCCCCTGTTCTCTCGTATGATTTGTAACTTTGCTTAGACTGTCTTTTTTGTATTTCATCTCAGTGCATTTCACAAATTAAATCCAAAGGAAGGATTTCCTGCTGGGTTTTAAGGGTTCTGAGCATGCTGATATTCAAAAAGCTGAAATGAAATACGAGTTTTTTCCTTCCTTTCTGCTCATGAGTAATGGTCCTGAAAATAATTAGGCTTTTCCTGAGCCACCAGTTATACAGTGGCTTTCTGTTTTTTTGCTGTTTTAAGTCATACATTGTTTGATTAAAGACAGATTAAAATGAACTAAAGCACTGAGTCTGCAGATCCCTAGCAGTCAGAAATATATATGACCATGTGAGCTACATTGATCAGTTACATTGATTACTCCATTACAGGGTCGACTGGTGGGATTTATTAGGCAGTAAGTGAACTGTCAGTTCATGAAATTGATCAGTTGCAAGCAGAAAAAATGTGCAAACGCAAGGATCTGAGCGACTTTAACAAGCTCAAATTTTGATAGCTGGACAACTGGACATCTCCAAAGGGGCAAGTCTTGTGGTGTATTCCCAATGTGCAGTAGAAAGTACATGCTAAAATTGGTCTAAGGAATGACAATCCAAGGGCCATTGAAGCCTGTGCAGACTGATAGCCTGTCTGGTTACTGCCAAGGTGCCTATAGTGACCATGTAAGCATCAGAAATGTAGAGGACCATGGGACTGGGGTGGCTAAACAGCTGACAGCTGGACACCAGGAAGCTAGGCATATAGTGAGGTGGGACCAGGCAGCTGGGTGTCCAACAAAGCAGGGCCAGAAGGCTAGCAAGGTGGAACCAGGAGGCTGGGATGCTGTCATTGAGGTAAACATGAATCTGGGCTACCACTGGTGCTGGACCCGGAGGCTGAGCTGCTGTCAGCTCTGGACCATGAGGTTTAGCTGCTGGTGGCATGGGACCAGGTGTCTGGATGGCCTGCTTCATGGGACCAACTGGATGGATGGTCAGCTGCTTGGGAGCAAGAGATCAGAGGGCCAGGTGCTCAGAACTGGGAAACAGGGGAGCCAGGTGTTTGGGATGTGGAGGCTTGGGTGCTAGCACACCCAGAGCAGTTCTCTGGTTCACCAGGGGCATCTGCAGTGCAGCAACAGGAAACTGGGGAGCCAGCCAAAAAGCATTCCTTAACGCACAAGGCCTCCCAGTGAAGACTCGCCCTCCAGAGCACTAGGGGCACCAGCAAAGATATGCCCTCCAGAGCACTAGGGGTGCCAGCATAGTAGCACTCTTCTTCTTGCGGTGGGTGCACAAATCTTTGGCAATCTTTGACATTTCTTCTGCCAGTTGTACTGGACTGACTGACTTTACTAGGGTAAGGATGTCAGGCACTGAGTGGTGTCCGAGCAAGCCATATTTTATTTAACGAGGCAAGATTTTCTCGGGAATTTACTGGAGCATTTTATACTTGTGAGTCTGTGGCTAATACTGTTTCTCAGATCAGTCACAACACTGTGTGGTGGATGATCAGCACTGTCCATGATGGAATGAAGTCTGGACAATGTTGTCCTTTCAGCCACAATGCCTAAGTTGTCAAGCTCCTCACCCACCACTTAGTCCACATTCCTGATCAGCTTGTTGAGTCTCTTGGTGTCTTGCTGCCCAGCCGAGCCCCCCACAGATCTGAAATTGGCTCTAGCCACTGCAGACACATAGAACATCTGCAATATTGTGTTTCAGAGTCTAAAAGATCAGAGTCAAAGTTGGAAGTACAGCCTACTCTGGCCTCTCTTGTAGGTGGCCAGAGTTCATAACCATCTTATTGTCCATGTGCACAGCAAGGCATTTGTAGTCCTGAAAAATCTGTAGTCATCCCAAAGGTGCAGGATGGGGTTGAGGTCAGCATGCGGTCCAGTAAAGTTCTTCCACACCCAATTTATCCAACCATGTCTTTATGGACCATGCTTTGTGCTCCAAGGCACAGTCATGCTGGAATAGAAAAGAGATTTTTACCAAAGAAAGAGCTGTTTTGTCCACAAAGTTGGAAGCATGGCGTTGTCCGAAATGTCTTGGTATGCTGAAGCTTTAAGGTGTGTGTGTGTGTGTGTGTGTGTTTGTGTGTGTGGGTGTATGTTTAACTAAACTACATTTAAATAAAACCTATGTGTAATATAGTGGAAAGTTTGAATGCACCTCCTCTTGTACCCCTTTATCCCTCCTGCTTGTTTCATTTGTGTGTGTTTATGATGGATTATGAGTGCTGTGTTTTTCATGGAGCTTTTAGTGTTTGGAGAGTGTTAGGATACAGCAGGTTTACATTAGTTCAGTCCTCATCTTGATTGATGTTGTTCTTGGAAACCTGTTTTAAAAACCCTCATTTGCCAAAGAATAATCATTTGTTATTTGGTTTAAATGAGAGACCACCTACGATATTAACTGTGGTAAATAGATCGCTGTGAGCTGGAGTTGCTACAGGACCTTGACAACATGCACAGAGCTTTTTCTAACAAGATTAAAAGAGCTCTACATCTAATTGATCTGTGCATTTGAATAACTATATATTTGCTTATTTGTTTATAGTTTATAGTTGTAGCAGAGCTGTGATTGTTTATTGTTTAATAATATGTTCAATAGATCTGTTGTGGTTCTGCTTTAGTCTTACAGTTGTCTTTTCTGAATTCTGTGAAACGTAACAATAAACTCACCTGCCTAATAAAACTGTATGCTGCCTAAATAGCTCTGAGATGTCAAAGCATGGACTCTGTACCTGGTACCAAAACATCTGATACAGCAGTAGATCCTTCACACTGTGAGGTGGGCGTTCCTTAAACTAGGATAGCTTGTCTAGCACATCACACATTTGCTCAATCAGATTGACATATGGAGAATTTGGAGGCCAAGTTAATACCTTGAACTCTTTGTCAGGGGTTGTGGTGGCCTTGTGGCCTCTGGACCAAGAGGTCATGGGTTCAAATCCTACCTTCAGCACCACCACTGTGTTTCTGAGAAAGACCCTTAACCCCAAGTTGCTCCAGGGAGACTGTCCCCTGTAGTTAAGGAGTGGATGTCGCTTTGGATAAATGCTGTAAATGTTCCTCAGAACAATGTTTGTGTAGCGGGAGAGAATTCGGGGGGTTTGTTTACAGCTTTCCCCGTTCTCTTCCGGTAATTTGGAAGCAGCCCTGCTTATAGGTTGGCCTGAGTATG